>PVKH010012752.1:0-17133 GCA_004027955.1 Chaetophractus vellerosus
TGTAGAATTTGAAGGCAACAGTAGGTCAAGAGACTGACTTGCAAATATCTTTTAAATCAAGGGGTTTTGTGGGTGCACAGCTAGCAAGGATGATACTTCTATAATTTGACCAATGTGCCTGTACCTGATAGTGCAATTAAAGCACCAATCTAAAACACCCAAGAGTCCAAGGTTTTGCCCAGATGAGAGGGATTCTTTTACAAATAGGTTTTAAATCATATGACTTGATTTGGGTGAATGTTGCTAATAAAATATCATATTGTTTGGTAATTAGAATATCTATAACTGAGGTTGGAGCTCCAGGATTAGCCTGTAGTCAGCTCCTCCAATTTATCCAATTATTATGAACCATTTTCCTCAGTTGTTGGTTCAGTTGGTGAGAGACAGATGAGGCAGGTCTTTGGCTGCAGGGCTTGTATTAGCCAAATTTTATCACATATGGACCTCAGCATTTGCCATGTTTGGTTGAAACAATGGCTTACTTGGAGTGTTTGAGCCTCTAGATTGCAAACTAATGAAAGCACCTGTACCAATAACAAAACCAAGAGCCAACAGAATGATGTGGACCTGCATGCAATAGGCTTTTCTTGTTTTCTGTTTTTCCCAGAACCCTGGCATGAATTTTTATCAAGAATGGGTTGTCTGGTTTCATCATGGTGGGATAGGGTTTTTGCTCCCTCATTATTTTCTAATGTGATTATCATTTACCAAGTGGAGTTTTTTATTTCCCTTCTTGGTGGTACAAACCTCAAAGGACTTGGGCCTGGAGAAATAACTTCAATTTACTAAAAGAAATTGGTAGGTGCAGATTACTCACCCATCCCTTATATCATGAAAAATGTGAAACATTTTATGTGGTAGAAGTTTAAATGGGTCTCATGACAAATAGTTGCATAACAGATGCTGGAACTGTATGATAGTCTGTCATTAATGGGTCCCATGAGAGTATCTGCCTTCAATCTGGCCTCTGATCCTTATGAGTAGAGGGCAGAATAGAAAATCCCTTTTCATGAAGAGAGATATTGAAGGACCTCATATGCAGAAAGTCTTCATAAATATGAAGATGAGGCATGCTCCCTTTAAACACAGAAAAGGGAAATGGGAAGGCTTGTAAAAACTAGTATGCCATGTAACTCCTCCCAAAAGTCTGGAATTAAGAGATATTAAAGCTTAGGCAAAAGTGAAACCCAAGCAGCAAGAATCAATGGTGTAGGGGTGATGCCATCAACACACTGACAAGACATCACCTGAAAAAACTTCCACAGAGATTCAGCAGATTTAAAGACAAATTTCACTTGCTTAGAACTTCAGAGAATTGTAGAGATTGGGGAAGGACTTCACAAAAGTTGAACTGAAGAAAGGAAAATATCCAGCAGGGAACTTCCATCCTGGATCAGCTGGCCCACCTCCTCTTCCTCTCTGGGTCCTGAGCAAACCTTAGGAGTTCTTGAGGGGCAGTTAGCATCCCAAGTCCACTCACAGGGGAAACAGACTTTAGAGGAATTCACAGCAGTGAGTTAGAACCCTAGGTTTATCCAGGCAGAAAAAGCAAGTCCACAGAAACTCAGGGAAGAACAGAAACCTCTGAGGAGTGCAGTTAACAAAAGGGCCTCTGTTTGGGGGGAAGAAAATCTGAATTAGAATGGTAGTGGCCATGGGATGCACTCACTCAATCCAGCTCCTGTTGGTGGGAATCCCTAAATGCAGAACAGCCTTTTCTGGAGGGACCCACATTTCTTGATTGACCTCAAATTACTCCCTGGGGAAGGATAACATAATAGGGAAGAAGCCTGAGGCAAAAAAAAAATACAAAGAATAAAGGGGAAAGGTTAAGCTGAACTCCTGTAAGACTGGAAGGCCACAGAACTGAAAAGTAAGGAAAATGGGGCACTGAGTGTGGGAGAGAAATTAAACAAATCATAGGAGTTGGGGAGAAAATTCTCAAAAAAAAAAAAGAACAACAAAAAATAAAAACAAAGTGAGATTGCTGGAGAAGGAATAGAGGAAAGAAAACTGATGAGTATGACAGATTGTTTTCAGGTTTCAAGTTCTGGGTGAATGACCACTTACAAAGATAGGAACTTAGTTAAGATTCAGTTGGCTGATGCAGGGTTTAGCATGAGGGACTCCATCTGAGTCCTACTTAGTTTATTTAATAATTTCTTCCAGTTTGATCTGGCTCTCAGCCATTGAGAATTGTGATCTAAATTTAAGGTGTTGAGCCCATTTTCAGTTACTGCTTAAGGACTTGAAGTAGTCCTTGCAGGTTGTTTCATGTTATGGTGTTTTTGGCTTTTCCTTGATCATCTTTTTGTGTAATCCCAGATACAAAGAAATGATTTGCTGTGTCACAAATGACTAGGAACACACATTCAAATTGCTTGAGAGAAAACAGTGTACCAGGGAGACTATAATGAGTACTATGAGTTATAAATCCCCAAATGCACACATTATAGTATGCACATATGCTCCTAAGCCCAAACCCAATGATTTAAACCATCTGAAATCAAAGCGATCAGATCATGGCCCTGAGGAAGGACTTAGCTGTTTAAGTTATGTGGCTTGTTTAATTATTTCATACAATTGTGTCTTAACTTCCCCAGAAGTGTTTACCCAAGTACAACAGGTGGTGTTGGAAAAGGTAAAAATGCTTCCTTGTTCAGCTAAGTAGTCAAATAGAGAAATGTTATTGTCTAAAACAAGTTAAGCTAATAAACATAATGACTTGATGTGTAGCTATAGCTCTTGCCTTAGATTCAGTAATTTCTCCTATTGTAATTGATAGATTTCTCATCATGTTTTCATTTGTGTTAACTCCAAGTAAAGGTAGCAGAAATCAGCCAAAACAGGTGAACCCAGAATCATTAACTCCCTGGCTAAATCCATTTTGCCTGAGAATGCAGATTGAGGGGCATAGTTCAGTGAGAATTTCAGATTGATTATAAATTCCTAAGGGGCTGTGAGGAGGCCAAGTGCACAGACATTTACCAGCTATAAAGACAATTTACTGCCCAGGTCAATATCTTATCCAAACCTCCACAATAAAAATATGGTCTGGTTGAGCAATGTAACTTTAGCCAAAGTGATGTTGTTTATAGATCCATTACTAGGAATAATATCATTTTCCTTATTATCCAAAAGTTTGTTTTATTGACAGTACAAATAAGGAGTGACTAAAATTTACTTGTGTTGTGAATCTTTTCTGAGCCAAGGCCTTAACTTGTAAGTGGAAATGCACTGTTATAGTAACTTGTAGTTCATGGAGCTGTGTGGGATTTTATAGTAAGGTCTCTGAGATCTTCTATTATATCTGTAAAATTATCTAGAACATTGTGGCTATAGTGAGCATAGTTCCAAGAAGCCTTAAATTATAGTGAAGAGGATGTTTGATATGAAAAAAATGGTGCCATTTGATCCAAAGACACTGAAGCATTTGTGATAAGAAAGAAATTTGTTATGAGTAGAAAAATGGAGTCCATTGCAATGTGTATAGAGTGGCATTTATGGCAACAAATCCAATAGTCTCTGAGGTTACCTCACTTTGGAATATCCTGGGAGAAGTGGACAATGGTGTTTTTCCAGGCCAGTGCACAAAGCAGAGGGATATACAAAGAAATTTAGGCATAATAAATGTTAGTAGTGTAAAACCTATGTGATGACTTGATCTGTCACTTTGGTAATAACTAGACTACCTTGTGACATTCTATTTCACATACTGGCTAGTTTGATTTTTAAGTCTCCAGAGTTAGAACAAGTCCAGGAGTGTGATGGAGACTTTTATAGTTGAGTGATGTCTACCCATGGTTCAAGACCCTGTAATTACATTGCAGTGTCAGATGTTAGTAGTACTTGAAGGGTTCTTTTTAATTAGGATCTAGGGCTGTCTTTTGTCTGTGTCACATCCAGTAGACCAATTATCCTGGTGTCAGCATATCATTAATAGAGTCTATGTCATGTAGGTCAGGAAAGATATCCTTTACATGCTGAAGATAATCTTTAGCATTATGCATTAAAGATTTTCAAATTGGGTCCTGTAATTGTGTGACAATTTTATTCTCAATTTTATTCCCAGAGAAAAGTTTGCCAGTAACAATTTCATATGAGGATAGTTTGTGTTTTTCAAAACTAATGCTATGAATAAAGATCAGTGCCAAATGTAAAATTTTGGGAAAGGGAAGGCCAGATTCTTCAGTTAATTTAGACATTTTAAATTTAAATTTATAATCAATTATTTTAATGATGGCTGTTTTTGCATGAAAATATGCAAGTGCCTTTTTAAAATATTCACACTCTGTCCTTTATGTGTAAGTCTCTATCTTAATGATGGCAACCATTAATGATGTGAGTAAAATGGCAAAAAGGAGAAAATTTACATCCCACCATTATCAATTGGCACACAAGAAGAAGTAAAGAGACCTCAATTGCCATAGCATGCTGAAATCATGAATTGTAGCAGCAGCATATCTGTTACCACTATAGATGTTAACAGAACTTCCTTCAGATAGAAAGCAGGGTTGGGTAAGAGCATATATTTCATTCTTTATGGCAGAAGAAAATTGTGGAAGTCCACCACATTCAATCAGTTCAAAATTTGTAGTAACCACATAGCTCATCTGGAGATTACCACTGGAATTTCTAACATAACAAGTAACAAATAGAACATCTGGGTTGAAAATAAGAGTTTGTATGGGGTCATTAATTTTGAGGTTATCAGTTTACTCTCATAGGTTATCCCCTCATTGGATAAAGGTGCCAGAGTAGCAGAGTTAAGAACATTGCTGAACTTTGGATGAAAATTAGAAGGTGAAATAGAAGGATCTCATAAGAAGTAAGTAATTTAGTGGAAAAATATTGGGTCTGCTCAGATATAAGTTTGCTGAGGCTTTAATTTGGCAGCTTCTGCTGTAGCTTTAACATAGTTTGTGTAAGCACAGGCAATTGCATCAAGGTAGGGTCTATAATAAACAATAGATTTGGAATTTCTTCTGTATTCTTGAGATAAAATTCCTATTACTTGATTATATATCCATAGACTCCAATTATTTACTCTTAACAAGGAGGCATATCCTGATTGAACCTATGTGATTTGTTCACAAATAGACAGGTGGGAGTCTCTTGAGAGCATGGGTGGTTCCTAATAGGGGAGAAGAAACCAGTGTGTCAAGGCCTGTCTTGTTGCATGTAACTATGAATCTTATCATCCAAGAAGTGAAGCCAGGGAGTAACCCTGGGCACTGAGGGGAGGAGGAGGGAGGAATAAAATAAATCAAACAGGGGATATTTAGTGGGCAATGGAAGTGTTCTACATGATCTTATAATGATGGACACAGGCCATGTTAAATATCATCAAAATTTATAAAAGCGTACAGTCTAAAATATAAATCATAATGTAAACCATTGACCATGTTGAGAAGTTTTGTTTCACTAATTCACTAATTGTATATCAGTTATTACAAAGGTGCCATCCACATATAAATAGGTGTTAATATGGGGGGGGGGAGGAAAGGGGGAGGATGTTGAGTATTTGAGAGTCTCCTGTATTCTGAGAGTGACTTTGTTGTGACCTAAAACTTCTTTGAAAACAAAATGAAAAATAGTGAAACACTGGGGAATGAGTGAGGGAAGGTGCCACAGTACAGACAGGACACCAGATATTGTTGTGATGAAAGACAAAATGTCCAAAGAAATTTTTTTTATACCCCAATCTTTTAATTTAATTTTATTTTTAGTTTTTTTAATTTTTATGTATTTTATTGCTTATATTCAAACATCACTGTTGATTCATTTTCCTATTCATTGTATTCAGCTATTGTAATGGCTTCATTTTTGAAGAGGCTTTAGGTCACAGAAGGATTACAACTGGGGTGGGGGAAGATTGTTGGTGTGGGGTGTCAGTGATGGGGAATGCATGGGAGGAAGTTCAACTTAGCATACATTTGAGGTATATAAAAATGTTCAAATATTCACTGGACATTGTCACAGTGGGTGGAGACTCACAAAATAACTGAGATAATACTGAATTCCCATCCTGGAGAAATCTGCCACATTCTCTAAGGGAGCAGCAACAGTCCCCCAAGTGCACAGGCAGGGACTGGCAAAGGGGGATGATGCACTGATATGCCCTTGATATTAATGACTAGGTTTATAAGCCTTTGCTCTTGAAATTGAAAGTTAGCTTATTGTTATGGGGTGCCTAAGGGTTGCTTCCTGAGAGCTTCTTTGTTGCTCAAATGTGGCCTAACACAGCATATCTATGTATTACCTTCCCGCCAGTGTGGTACATGACTCATGGGAATGAGCCTCCCTGGCACCAAGGGATTGCTACCAAGCACCAACTAGAAATGCAACTGGAAAAAGACTTTGAGTAAAAGGGGTAAAGTTAAAGACAAATGAGTTTATATGGCTAAGAGACTTCAAAGTGAGTTGGGAGGTGATCCCAGAGGTAACGCATATGCACATCTCAGCAGGATCTCATACATTTCCAAAGTGCAAATATTCTTGTTGTACTGATTTTGTAATAATCAGGGTAGGCCAAATATTCACTATATTAGAAACCATGCATGTGTACCCAGACCTAGTTTTTCTCCCTAGGTCTGGTTTTTAGAATGCTGCTGATAAACTAACCCTAATTTATTATATGGTCATCCTGTATTGGAAATGACTGTAACTCTAGGAATCTTTGGTGAACCTTATGAGATACAGCAGGGGAATGGATGTGGCTCAAATTGTTGGGGATCTGTTTCCCATATGGAGGGGCCTGGGTTTGATTCCCCAGGCCCCTCAGTAAAAATTTAAAATACATATTTTAAACATGCACAGGCTGCCAGACCCCATGTGCAAGTGTGCTATCAGGCCCTGTGAGCAGGTGAGCCCCGAGACCCCATGCATTGGTGCACTGACAGACCCCATTCATGGGTGAGACCCCCAGACCCCATGCACAGGTGTGCCATCAGGCCACAGGAGTGGGGGCACTGCCAGACTAAGCCTCCAGGCCCCATGAATGAGTGAACACCCCAGGTCCTGTGTGCAGGTGCATCACCAGGCCCCATGAGTGGATGCACCATTAGGTCCCATGCATGGGTGTACCACCAGGCCCTGCAAGCAGGTGCACTGTCAGACCCTGTGTGTGGGTATGCCACCAGGCCCCATGTGCAGGTGTTCCACCAGGCCCCAGAAGCAGGTATGCCACAAGGCCCCATGAGCAGGTGAGCCACCCAGGTGCTGCCATCAGACACTGTGTGCAGGGGCACCACCTGGCCTTGTAAGCAGGTGAGCCCCCAGGCCCTGTGCATGGGTGAGCCACCAGTCCCTGCAAGCACGTGCACCACCAGGCCCCACATTGGTGCACCATCAGGCCCTGTGAGTGGGTGAGCCCCCCAGGCCATGCACATGGTTGTGCTGTCAAGCAACCATGCACGGGTCCATCATCAGCCCTGTGAGCCATGCAGCAAGATGATGACATAACAGGAGAATGAAACAAGAGAGAGCTAAGATGAGATGTGCCAAAAACAGGAACTGAGGTGACACAAGCAGTAGGACACCTATCTCCTTCATTGGAGTTTCTGAGAATCAAATCCCAGTGAAGACAGGAGGAGAAGGATGAGAAAAAAGGGCAGGAAACAGACACAGGGACTTGCTCAGTGCATGGACACAAAAACAGCAAAAATGGGGCAGGTAGAAAAGGATAAATTGAAAAATAAACAAATCATTTAAAAAAAGAATAAGGGAGTATGATATGGGTGATAGTAGTAATACTTTGATCTTGCTCTTTGATGATGTTACAAATGTTTCACAACAATGCAAAGTATTTGTGCTGGGGTGATGTGTGGGAGCCCTGTACAATGTTCTGCATGTTGTTTTGTGGGGTCACAATGTTTACTGAAACTTGTAGCTTATATATGTTCATGTATGAATGATATACTTCAACAAATTGTTTAAAAAGAAAACAAAGGAAAAAAACAACCAAAGAAAACAAAGTTGATACTACCCCAAATAGTGGAACTCCTGAGGGCTCTGGTGACATCCAGGTCCTATGGTCAGGGTAGATAGCTCTGGAGTTTGAGGCCTTGCCAATGGGCCCTACTTTGGGGTTTGTGCTCCTGAGAGTGACAGAGTTGGGCCTAATTATGTCTTCCATGTACATGGTTCACCTGTCTCTTCTATTTAAACCTATACTTGGTGCTGGAGTTTGTAGGTGTACATCCAGACTTGAGTCTTTGGGCTTCCCATGTACCAGCTGGGCCTGGAACTTTGGCAGAATTGCAACACCTACTCTACAGCTCATTGGACTTGCCCAAGACAACTAGCAAGAAGATGATGATGGACAATGAGCATCCCAAAGAACAGAGAAAGTCTGCAACTGCAAGCAAGATAGTCCCATCCACCTTCCCCATGGGATATAAGCCCTCTTTCAATTAGAAGTGGTGTGGACATCACCATGCCAGAAACCTCAGGTTTAGGGAAGCAAATATGGACTAGAGTGGACTTGCTGGTATTCTACTATAGACATATTGTGATTCTAAAAATAGAAGAAATTATACAACATTGAAATGGAGCCAGTGGCCATTGGAGGCTCTGGGGGGCAGGGAGAGGGAAAAACAGTTGTAATACAGGGGCTTTTTTGGGACTTGTATATTGTCCTGAATGACATTGCAATGGCATATATTTTATATTATTACATAACACACAGAACTATGGGAAAGAGTGTAGACTACAGTGTGAACTATGGTCCATGCTTAATGACAAAGCCCCAGGATGCATTTATCAATTGCAATGAATGTGTCACACTAATGAACGAAGTTTATATTGGAGAGTGGGGGAGGTGTGGGGAATGGGGCATATGGGAATCTCTATATTTCTTTTGTGTAACATTTATGTAATCTAAATATCTTAAAAATTTAAGAAAATTATTTTAAAAAGGGAACTAGGACAGAAACTGGAGAGTAGAATGAGAATAAGTGTTTTGAGGCAGAGGGAGATAATTCATATTTGATAATAATTTAGCACAGATTCATTGGAACTTCAAGGAACTTTTGAGATCATCTGGTCCAACCTCCTCTTTCCACAGTGGAGGGATACTGAGCTCTAGAAGATTCAAGCGGGAAGAGTCCGAGCCAGGTCTCCAGCCATAATGATGTCTGGGCAATTTTGAAATCTTTTGGGGACATATCCTGTTGGCACATAGGTAATAGGGAACTGGAGTGCAGGTAAAGGACAGGGAATATGATATTCTTTTAGCAATTGCCTTTAGAGACCATGATTGAAGTCCTGCAATTGGAGGGGCTCATAAAGTTTTTGAGTTTAGAGTAAGTAAGGGAGGAACCAGAGTGGAGGGAGGAGTCAGAGACAGAAAAGGGGGCAGAAGAGCAAGAGTGGACAAAACAAATGGGGTATTCAAATGGGGGAAAGAACTGGAAGCCAAGACAAGGGAAGAGAAATTTCAAGAAGTTCTGGGTGTTCAAAAGGGTCAAACTCCTAGGAAGAATAAAAAAGATGGGGACTAAGGAAGGACCATTTAAATTTTTAAAAAGGTAGACAGAGCCTTTGTAACAATGTCAGGTTTTTAAGAGTTGTTTATAATGTGCCAGAAGTTACACTAGGGATACTCATACAAGATTTTAAGTACCTTACTACTTCTCCACTTCATGGCCCCTTTCACATTTGTATTTGTTTCAATTACAAGAGGCACACAAAAGTATGCAGGAAATATGCTCAATAGAAATAGTAAATATGAAGCTAGCAGTGAGCAGAAGGCAAGTTTGTGTTCTTTGAGGGTTACTTTCCTGCTTCTTGGGTTTCAATGGCATGGTTTTAGATCTTCATGAGGGTATCTCCTTCAATGTTCCCAAGAGGATAGTTAGAGTATTGGGCAGGGACATGATAGATAGTCATCAATAGCAGGTGTCTCAGATGTCTTTCCACAGATCTCTCCTACATAAAGGGTACCCCATGACAGTCCATTGTTTCTGTGCTGTTTCTAGTATTTGCAATTCACCCCTGGATAGGGATAGTAGTTTTCAGAGTGACCAGAAAATATTGAGTTAAACTGTTTTCTTGTAATGGGGTATAGCACATTGTACACAGTTGTTTTTTCAAGGGGCTATATCATAAGATGGCCACCTTCCACCACTGGGAACAAAACCCAAAGGATATTTGCTTAGAATGCTGTCTTTGCCCCAAACCCCATACAGAGTTAATATTGGTGCTGGCTACATCTAATTCACAGGATAAGTTAAGGTACACCCCCTTTTAGTGCTTGAGTCTTTGCTATTACTCTTTTTACTTTTTAAAAAGCAGCTTACAGGGGGTCCTCCATTCCCATGTACAACCTTTTCTGATTAACACATACATATTTGAGCTAAATGAGGGATGAAGTATTTCTAGTACCCTCAACAACCCCAAAAAGACCATTAATTGTTTTAGAGCTTCAGGACAGGATAAAATGAAAGTACAAAAAGCTATTTTGATAAACCAGACTCTCTGCTTTGTATATTAACATAAACACTTATTTAATATTTTTGGCCATTTGAATAGAGCTCTTTTAAGAATTTTTATTTGTTAATTTAATATTACCATCTGTAAGTATGAAGCTATACACTGAACAAACACAACATAGTTAAGATATAACAACAGAAACATAAAGTTTACTAATTTGACTTATAATTCTTACTCCTTTGGTATTACCATTTCCAAGCTTTCCATCATTTCTCATCTCTGATTTTTACTGCTTTTTTGATGGGGGCTGAATGGGATTTACACAGCATTAAATCACAACTTTTAAATTTCTTTATCTCTCCGTAACTCAAAGAAGATTTGAAAATATGGGACTTTTTGCCCACTTTTCTTGCTATTTTCAAACAAGTTTAATTGCAATATAGTGTTAAAATTTAAAACCCCATTTTTGGCCAAATTTCTCTGTCATTTAATCTATACCTAAGTTAAGCTTATTACCAAAAAATAATGAATTTATGCTTCTGTAACACAGATCCCCCAATTTAGACCAAATTTTCAGGATGAATCCTAGTGGTGAGTACTTGGATACCAATGCTTCATTTCCCTTGGTGGCAGAAAGAAAGAGAGAGAGAGAGAACAGCCAAAATAAAGGCACAAAAGTCAGTGGGCTTCTCTTTTAAGGGAGTGAGGGATTGGGACTCAAATGTATGAAACCTCTCCCACTACCACCAAACCATCACTACCCTAATGAAGGTAAATCAAATGCTAACTCACAGTTAGCCAAAGCCAAACAGCAGGTTTCCCCTTTAAAGGAGTGAGGGAGTGGGACTCACACCCATGAAGCCTCTCCCACTATAACCAAACCTTTGCTACTTTAGCAAAGGTAAATTAAATGGTAACTTGCAGTTAACTAAAGGCAAATAGAAATGGCAAAACTGAAACCAAATGCTAATTTATGGTCACCCAGAAGAAAAAAATGAACAGAAGTAATAAGTAAAGCAATGAACTCACCCACCAAGGGAAGGAGACAAACCAGTTCTCTGTCCTAAGCTCATGAGCTGATTCCATTGGTGGCTATAAAAGGACTCTGCCCTGGGTAACCCCTGAGACCTTGGGAAAATCCTGAGTAGCTGCTGGAGTCAGGGTGTGGACAACCTCCTCCACATTCCACCTTGAAAGCATTCTCTGGTTAATAATTTTATTTATTTATTTTAGTCCTGGCAGAGTCACCAATTTGTTAGGCCCCAAAGCTGGGCCTTTGGGGATAGCCAGAGATGTAGAGAAAAAAACTTTAACATGATAGTTAGACAGAACTTATTTATTTATTATGTCTGCAGACAGGAGCCAAAGTTGGTCTAAAGTGTCTCAGACCTGACTCCCTGTGCTGTGGTTTTACTCCTGCTTACATACCTAAGTTGTTGCTTACCATTCACTTTGATTATGTGTTAGCTTTTATGCATATGGATTAGTTATATAACTGTATGGTTAGTAGGTTCAGGAAGTCATGCTGGCACATACATTGCATGAGCAAAAAAGGGGCAGATAACTCAAGCCCTGGGTGAGAATTTTACTATGTTACTTAAGCAGGTTGAACTGAGGACAGCAAGGGGTTTCTTCTGTGCATGTCTGGCCAACCATTTTAAGCTGGTTTTCATACATCATTGCTTCAACAGGATTTTCTTAAACACTAAAAGCCAAATTTGGCACAAAGAGATGGTTACATCTCATTACCTTTTAATTTACATATAATTCTTTCCTTTGTACCCTAGCAACAGGGAGAGAAACAAGGTTCTTTCAGGTATTCAGTCATCCTACATCCATCATTATCACTATACATATCTTGCATAGCTTGGTTATATTTATTCCTGGCAACTTTAACTTTATTCTCTTTGATGCCACTGTAAATTAATTTTTTCTTAACTTTCATTTTGTGCTCTCACAATTTGTATGCATAAATACAACTGATTTATACATGTTAATCTTTTACCCTGCAACTTTACTGCATTCATTTATTAGTTCTAATATTTAGTGTGTGTGTGTGTGTGAGTGTAAGTGTGTGTGTGTGTGTGTGTGTGGATTCAATAGGATTTTCTATATATAAGATCATGTCATCTCAGAGTAGAGATAATTTTACTTCTTTTCCAATAAGCATGCATTTTATTTTTATAGCCAAATTTCTCTGACAAGAATATCCAGTACAATGTTTAATAGCAGAAAATAAAAGCAAGCATCCTTCATTTCCTAGTTTGTTTATTGTTTTTATTGAGAAATAACGGGTTTCATCAAATGATTTTTCTGCATTAAATTAGATGGCCTTGTTTTTTTTCAGTCTACTAGTGTGGAGTATTACATTGGTTGATTTCTATATTTGACACATCCCCTGTATTCTTAAGACATATTTCTGTTTATGATACTATCATTATTTCTTCATGAAATGTATATAATTATTAATTATATTTTAGAGTTGAATTTGCACTCTACACATACTTTCACATACATAAATAATAAAATATAGGGATCTTAGAGCTTATGGTGATTAAAATAGGACAAGATTTCAGCTACCACCTCACTAAAATATCAGAATATTCAAATAGATTTTCTTCCAAATCACTTCATTTTATATCTTCTGAGCCTCCTAATCCAATGAGGATTGTGAGAAATGACAATTACATAATGATGAATATACTTCTGCTATTTTTTATTGCAGGGGATTTTCATGACTATAATTGTATAATGGGAGTCATTGATCCCTTCTATTTGGTCAATACCTTGATTTGATCAATCCCATAATAAAATGTATTCTTAACTTTTTTGATTGATATACAAATCCATTGGGATGAGATCCAGAAATCACTGTTAAGGGAGTTACATTGTTCCCAAATGTGGAAGAACCAATATGATTTTGGAAAATTGTATCCAGAAGGTAAGGTTCATGGTATATCTGGAAGGGAGCAGGCATCCAGAAGAGAGGGATGGTACATTGGAGAACAAATGTTAGTGTAAAAATCAAGAATAATTATATCTGAGAAATTCCATACTGTTTTCTCTGCGGGTGGAGACCTAATTCCATATGTGACATGGCTTGGAGATTGCTATGTTTTGAAATAAAGGATGGAATTGACAGTCTCTCAATGTCATGGCCTAATTTAAAAATTCAATTTTCATAATCAAGTCAACAAAATGAGGGTATTCATTTCACCTTTATAGCCAGAGAAGCCAATATATTTGAACTTTTGACCCTGGGAGATGAGAATCTTCTCCCATATTCTCTTGAAGCACAATTTATATTCCTGTTTATTTGGTCAAGATTATTCCCTGGTGAAGGGTTTGGCATTCCTGACTCATGGGTCTGGAAATTGTGTTCAGAACTTAAGGCTGAAAGCTTCTTTTTCCATTTGCAGAGTTGCTTACCTACTGCTTGGCTGGCTGTGATTGAAAATCCAGAGGAAGACAGTTGTCATCTGAGCTATTGACAGTGCAACCTCAGGTGAGTAGGAAATTCTTCTTTAGCTGAAATTGGCCCTCTGTTATGAGCTGATAATAAAGTTTCTCATATTGGCATGGATATTCCAAGTGCATTCAGGAGGTTTTCAAGAATCTGTTATTCAGTTAAGTTTATAGAGGACACTAGAAAAATTATGGTAAGTTAGGGACTTATCAATAAGTAATCTCTTTCCAACCAGTACAATATTCTTTCCAGCCTCCATTAAGGGTGTGTATTCTCTTGAAATGATTTACTTTTCTCACCAATCCTATGGCCACATCGGAGAACTAATGAACCCATACATCATGTTAATGCCTGAAATTTTCTTAGGCATGTGTTGAAGAGGTGTTAGAGATGAGTCAGAATAGAAATTTACTGTCAGTGGAAAGATAGGGGTTTAAGCAGGTGCATTCAATTAATCCAATATCTTTTTAACAAATCAATTTTATTGACACATATTAATAAATCATAAAGCCATTCTAAGTGTACAATCAATGGCATTTGGTATAATCACATTGTTGTACATTTGTCACTTCAATCATTATTAGAGGGGCTGGTTGTAGCCCAGTTGGTAGGGTGCTGGTTTACCACATGGGAGGCCCCAGGTTTGGTCCCCAGGGCCTCCTCAAATGGGCAGACCACCTTAAGAAGGCAAGCCAACGTGGGTGGGGGAAGCCAACATGTCCCCCATGGGCAAAAAGACAAGCCCCCGTGGGAAAAGGCAAGCTCCCGTGGGAAAAGGCAAGCTCCCATGGGCAAAGGCAAGCCCCATGAGCAAGGGCAAGCCCCCACAAGCAGGCGGGCCACTGCACTGGTGAGCTGACTTGGCAGGTCACCCCAGTGGGGGGAGACAAGCAGACACCGAGGAACGCAGAGGAAAATGAACACAACAAAGAACAAGCAGAAGGGGAGGATGTATAATAAAAAAAAGACAAAAATCCAATTAAAGGTGGACATTAAAAAATCATTATTAGAGCATTTTCAATTTTCCAATAATAATAATAAATAAACACAACAAATTCATCACCTCTCAATCTCTATGCTGTGTACATTGTCCATAGCTACTAATCTGTTTCCACCTCTCTAGTTTATTTGTATTTATATTTTGTAAAAACAGTCTTATATATGCAATATTACCCGCATTCATATTTCACATGAGGTTTCACTATGTTATACAGTCTCATGTTACATTTCTTAGCTTTCCTTCTGGTAGTATATATGTCCTTATTCTTTCCCTTTCAACAACTGTCATTCCTTTATAATAGTGCTGATAGTTCTAAGCACTATGATGTGTTTTCACCATTTATATTCATTTCCAAAGATTTATAAACAACCTTTATACCAATTCTGCACATATTAACCCTCAACTTTCCATTCTCTATCCTCATTCAATTTTCTGGTGACCTATACTCTATTAACTCCATTAGTTCATGCAATATTAGTTTATAATAGCACAATCATACAGAGTTTGACCTTTTGTGTCTGTCTTGCTTCACTCAAAATAATATCATCTAGGTTCATCCATGTTGTCATATGCTTCATGATTTCATTTCTACTTACAGCTGCATAGTATTCCATCATGTGTATACACCACAATTTGTTATCCATTCATTGGTTGATGAGCACCTGCGTAGTTTCCATCTTTGGCAATTGTGAATAACACCACTATGAACATCAATGTGCAGATGTCTGTTCATGATCCTGCTCTCAGTTTTTCTGGGTGTATAATTAGTAGTGCTATTGCCAGGTCACATCACAAGTCTAAATTCAACTTCCTTAGGAACTGCCAAACAGTCCTCTACATTGGCTCTACCATCCTACATTTCCACCAGCAGTAAATAAAACATCCTATCTCTCCACATCTTCACAACACCTGTAGTTTTCTGACTTATCAATAGTGGCAATTCTAATAGGTGTGGAATGATAACTCATTGTACTTTTGATTTGCATTTTCCTAATCAACAGTGATTTTGGACATTTTCTCTTGTGTCTTTTCATCATTTTTATTTATTCTTTGAACATGTGTCTATTCAAGTCTTTTGACCATTTCTTGTTAGGGTAGTGTATTAATCACCCAAAGGGGTGCTGATACAAAATATCAGAAATTGGTTGGTCTTTAAAAAGGGTATTTATTTGGGGTAGAAGTTCACAGGTACTGAGCCATAAAGTGCAAGTTTCTTCCCTCACCAAAGTCCATTGCCACATTTTGGAGCAAAACAGCTGCTGTCATTTGCCAGGGTTCAGGCTTCTTGGGTTCCTCTCTTCCTGCAGCTGCATTTCTCTTGGGGCTTAGCTCCTCTCCTTCCTTGAAAAGCTCAGCTGTAGATTATGAGACTCTCCAGGCTTTGCTTCTCTCCATAAGGCCAGCTGTGAACTCTCAGGTGAATGGCTCATCTCTATCATGGGGCCTTCTCTCCTTCCTCACCAGAACTCCAACATCCAAAATGCTTTGACACTGTCCTTTGCTGTGCCTTTTATATTTGATTTCCACCCCACCAAGGGGTGGGGCTCAGTGCTCTACTGACATGGCCCAGTTAATGTCCTAATCATAACTTAATCACACTAAGATTAGTAGATCAGTTCACAAGCATGATCCAATATCAATTTTTGGAATTCATGATTACATCAAATTGCCAAACTGCTACACTCCAGCCTCTGAATTCCAAAAATACATTACAATATTCAAAAAAACTTAAACCAGTAACAATGTAAGTATAAAATTATATCATAATCAGTTTAAAGAAATAGAATTCACCTTGAGGCAAAGTCTCTTCTGCTGTAGACCTCTGAAACTTACAAAACCATTTAACTTCTTCCAATACACAAATGGAGAGAAAAAGGATGAACATTTTCATTATCATTAGGAGAAATTGGGAGAGAAACATGAGTCAGGTCCTCTACACTTGAGTAAAGCTACAGGGTATCCTCCATTTAATTTCAAAGTCTGCGAGTCATTCTTAAGATAATGGTTTCTTCTCCTTGGGGCCACATGGGAACCCACCCTTTGAACAGGCTTTCCCAATGGCCATTTTCTTGGTTCCACCCTTATCAAGCATCTGGGTGTTGACCAAGCTCCAGACTTCACCCTCCAAGAGTGTTGGGGTGATTTACACATGTTACCCAATCTTTGGGTTAGAGTCTTAGCCCCCCTAGTATAGTGAGGTGAAGACAACATTCCCCCTAACCTTTGGCATACA
>PVKH010012753.1:0-17024 GCA_004027955.1 Chaetophractus vellerosus
AAAAGAACCACAGAAGACTACTCCAGAGCAGTGTTTCCCAGAAAATGGGTTCTCTGCTTCTCTAGAAAACAGCTGACGGCACGAGGCCTTCACTGAGCTTCCTGGGAGGCAGTGATAATTCTCTATCTCTATCTCATCTACATCCATGTCTATACCAATTCAAGGATCAACGTGGCCCTTCCATTCTCTGCTTCCTACAGAACACTTAACAAGAAATGAAAGCAAATGGTTTTGTAGTTCTTTCAACCATCAAGACTGTATCTCACAGAAGTGAACACATTAAAGAGACAATTGAGGGTCGATGTGTCTGTCAGCTGTGGGTAAGAGACAACGCTCTGCCCATGCTCTGAACTAGGGAATCCTTCAGGAAACTTCCCAGCTCTGTGATTTCAGTCTAGGAAAAGTTCCTTTGTATAAAAAGACTATGAACATTTCCTTCTCTCTCACAGAGTTTTACCTTAGCCCACCAGAGAATATATTTTGCTTCCACCTGGATGAACAGAGAAAGAAGCACCAAAGCGATGCGCTGAAAGGTATTTGCTCTCTCTGTGTATGTAAGCGCCTCTCAAGGCAGGACTGGATCCTACTCACTAGGAATGAGGGCTCTCACAGGATGAGTGCTTGCTCTCAGCCAAGCATTGAACTAAGGGCCCTGAAGGCATCCTCATGAGAAATTCTCACAACCACCCTAGAGGTATTACACAGTCGTTTACATTCTATAGATGGGAAAACTGAGACTAACTGCAAAGATGATTTTTTGACCCAATAGGATACACAAGTCAAATAATCTAATTCGTCTTTTTACTAAACTCTTGGAATATTCTATTAATGGATAATGAAAAGACTACAAAGTGAAATAAAAATATAGTGGTCTTCATGCCAGTAGACAAGAAGACAGCTTTGCATGCCAACACACTGATTATCATACTACGTTAGGCCTATTTTGGTCATGTCTAGAGAGGAGGTCTGCTAATATGCTAAGACTGCTGATTTTCTGAAAGTGTATTCTTTCCCCCCACCCCCTCACAAAATCTGGGGTTTGGCAATTCTTAAGCACACTTTGCCAAACACATGTTCATATAATTTTGAAGTCCATGTGTATTTTTAGTGGAATTTTTCTTATGGTCTTGATTAATTTACAATTAAATCATAACACAGAGTAACTCTTATTGAACATCTTTATTTCCAGTTTATTTTTGCCATTCTTCAAAACTTTTTGTCTTAAGAAAGTGAGGTCTTATCAGTGACATGAAGGCCCATCCTCAAAGAGACAAATTTGCTTCTGAAGTTCACATATGAGAACTAAAGGAGTCCAAATGCTAAGAACTAGATAGAAAATGCTGTTGTTTACAACTGATACATAAGATAAGCAACAAGGTCAAGGAATACAAAAGATAAACATTATTCCCTGCTAAAATAAATTAAAATACGTTTATTTTTTCTTGACTATGAATGAAAAGAGTAACAATTAATTTTTAAGAAAAGCAAACTATTAATAATAATAATAATATTTAATCCCTAGATTTTGGCTTATGGGCACCATGAACTAACTAGTACTGTACTCGCCCTCTTGTCACAACTAAAAAACTAGATAGAAAAGTATTTGAAGAAATACAGTATAAACATAAGATAAATATTACTAGATACTGACAACAAGTAAAACAGACTGAAAGAGAGCAAAATGTGAGGTGAACATCATGATCACTCCAATTCTCTACCTGGATGCATTTGCCAGACATCAGAGAAGGGAGGGTGAGCCCGAGCAGAGTCTGGAAGATGCGCTAAATTGAGGAAACAGAGCTTGGAAAGTTTGAGATGGCTAGAATTTGCAAGGCAGAGTACCAGAGAGAAGATAGTGGTACAAAGAAAGAACTCCAGAAATCTATAGAGAGGTGTTCTTGAATCTGTGATTTTAATACTAAAATGATCATGTATAGGGTAAGATACAGAACAGTTATTGGGGGTGGGATAAGTAGCAAGGGGGAATAACTTCTATGATGCTCTATGTTAAAAAGAAAAAAATATTTTCTCTGCAATAAGATTGGAAAAGAACAAGTTCCAACCAGCTGGAGTAAAAGACTTTGTTAAACCCCTAGGTAATGCAGTAGGAACCTCAGAAAGGCTGTGCCCTAGGATTAGAAATAAATTATCCCAATAGTGAAAGACACACTAGACATGCCTAACAAAATCTTAAAAAACAAGCCTTGAAAGGATCAAGCTGATACACAAATTAAATGACTGCCAGAACAAAACTCAACACTTTTAAAGGAATACAACAATATCCAAATACTTTAAAACACAATGGCCACTGTTGTAATCAAAATCATAACACTTGCTACCTAATAAAAAATTTCATAGAAAGAAACAGGAAAATCAGTAAGTAGAAACATACCAAGAAATGATGTAATTAGCAAATACGTCTTTAAATCAGCTGTTACAAATATAATCAAGGATTTAAAGGAAAACATGAACATAGTGAAGAAATTAATAAAAACTGAAAGCAAAAACAAAAAACAAACCCAAATCAAATGGAATTTCTATTGTTGAAAACTACAGTATTTAAAATAAAAAAGACACTTAATGGGTATAACAACAGAATAGACTCTACAAAGGAAAAGAGCAGTACACCTGAAGACATAACAATAAAAGCAATCCACAATGAAACAAAGAGAGAAAAATTGGTTGAAAAAGAATCTCAATAATCAGCAGGACAATATCAAGTAGATGAATATATGGGTAGTTGAAAGTCCATACAGGCATGGCGTGGGATAAGGACAGAAAAATATTTGAAAAAAAAAAAGTATACGTTTTTCAGAACTTGATAAAAAAATATAAACCCACACAAGAGGCATAATGAAATTCAAGCAAGATAAACACAAATAAACAATACCAAAAATATCATAATAAATTTAGTGAAAGCCAATGATAACAAAAACATCTTAAGAGCAACCAAAGAAATACAGGCACATGTGTATAGGAGATCAAAGGTAAGAATTATCACTAACTTCTCATCGAAACAATGCAAGTCAAATGATAAGAGATCAACACATTTAAAGTGCTGGAAGAGAAAAGTTTTCCACCTAGAATTCTATGTTCAGTGAAAATGTCCCTCCAAAAAAAGGTGAAATAAAAACTTTTTCAGACAAAAGAAAACAAAACCAAGAGAATTCATTGCCAACAGAATTGCATGTAGGAAAGATTAAAAGAAGCTCTTCAGCTGAAGGAAAATGATTCCAGATGGACTCTTGAATCTATACAAAGAAATAAATAGCACCAGAAATGGAAAATATGTGCGTAAATATAAGATTTTTCTCTCTTTTTAATTAACTGTCTAAAGGAAAATAAAATCAATATATTGTGGGGTTTACAACATATGTGAGAGGAAAAAGTATGATAATAATAGAACATAGGATGGAAGAGGGCATAGAAGTGTACTGGCATAAGTTCCTCCCATTATAACTTAAGTACTATAGTATTATTCAAAGACAGACTCTGAGAAATTAAAGGTGCAAATTTTAACACTAGAGCAATCATTTAAAAGACATGAGGGAATGGAGGTGGCTCAAGCAATTAGGCATCTCCCTCCCACATGGGAGGACCCTGGTTCTATTCCTGGTACCTCCTGAAAAGAAGACAAGCACACAGACAGCAGATACAGCAAATGCAAACAATGAGGGGGCGGGGAGAAATAAAATAAATCTTAAAATAATAAAAAATAAAAGACATGACTGCCATATATTGCTATTAAGCCAATAGTAGAGATAAAATGGAATTGAAAAGCACTCAACTAATTCAAAAGGAGGAAAAAAGAAGAAAAATAAAATAACAGATGATACGTATATGAAGTAAATAACAAGATAGTTAACATAAAACCAGGGATTATAGAAAATTACATTAAATGTAAATGGACTAAACACACCATTTAAAATTTAGATACTGTCAGATTGGGTAAAAAGAAAATTAAAAAAATCTACCTATATTTTTCTACAAGAAATATATTTTAAATAAAAAGATATATAGGTCTAAAGTAAAAGAATGGGAAAATATACCATAAAATAAAAACCATAAGAAAGTGTTAATACAGATTTCAGGACAAGGAATTGTGTATGCTCCTAATTATAGAGTTTCAAAATACATGATATAAAAATTGACAGAATCAAAAAATCAAATAAATATAGAAATTGAGTTGAAGATTTCAACATTCCTATCTTTGTAATTGATAAAACAACCAAACAGAAAATCAGTGAAGATATCAAAGACTTGAACAGCACTATCAACCAATTTGACCTAATTTACATTTATAGAACAACATACAATAACTGCATAATACACATATTTTTAAGTACATATGGAATATTCACCAAGAAAGCCCACTTGCTGGGCCATCACACGAGTCTCAATAGAACTTGTAATAAGTCTTATAATAAGTCTCTTTAAATTTAAAGTGAGTCTCAATAGGACTTATAATAAGTCTTATAAGAAGTCTCTTTAAATTTAAAGTGATTGAAATCCTATAGAGTATATTATTTTAACACATGAGAATTAAATTAGAAATCAATAACAATGATATATCTAGTAAAATTTGAAAACATTTGGAAGTAACATACTTCTAAATAATCCATGAGCCAAAGATAAGAGGCCAAAAACAAAATCACAAGGGAAATTAGAAAATATTTTAAACTGCATGAAAATTAAAACAAACATATCCAAAATTGTGAGATATAAACTAAAGCATTGCTTTGAAAGAAATTTATAGCTTTAAATGTTTATAATAGAAAAGGAGAAATGTTTGAAATCAATGATCAAAGCTTCCACCTAAAGAAGTTAGAAGAAGAAGGCCAAATTAAATCCAATGTAAGCAGAGAGTGCACAAATGAGTGAAAAGAAAAATTAGTGGAAACCACTTTATGACAACAAATTCAATGACTTAGATAAAATGGAAATATTTATTTAAATATAAATGAGCAAAATTGATATAAGAAATATAAAATCCAAAAAGCCTATCTATAAAAGAAAATGAATTTGGAATTAAAACTTTATCACAAAGAAAACTCCTGGTCCAAATGGTTTCATTAGTGAATTCTAACAAACATTCAAGGAGAAATACACCAATCTTATGCAAACTTTTTCAGAAAATAAGGGAGAATGAAATACATGCCAACTCATTTAATGAGACCAGCATTAACAAAACACAACAAACACATTTCAAGAAAGGAAAACTATGGACTGATAGCCCTTGGGAACATAGGAGCAAAAATTCTTAACAAAGTATTAGTAAATCAAATCCAGAAATATATAAAAAGAAAAATATATACTCTGACCAAAATGGGTTTATCTCAGGAATGGAAAGTTATTATAATGTTCTTGTGATTGATATCAATCATTTTAATTTGCCACATGTGGAAGATTGCACTTTCCAAAGTTGACCATAACAGCATCTCTCACACCATGCTCTTTCTGAAATGTGACATTGATACTCCTCCGATCAAGTACAAGTATTTCAAAGGGACTGCTTCAGCCCAGAGAGTATGGGAAAATGGCACCATGTCAGTCCCAGGAATAGATTATAAAAATGCCATGCACTTCTGCCTTTCTCTTGGAACTTAACCACAATGGTATATGGAATTTCAAACTTGCCTATGCAAAGTGACCTCATGGCAAAACAATGTAGGTATGCTAAGTGTTTGGTATACTCATAGCCCAATAGCCCTCATCAACCACCAGATACACACATAAAAAATCTCCATATAAAATCCATCCCCAGCCATCAAGCCACCCTAGCTTTTGAATCTTCACAGCTAGAACCTCAGACATCATGGAATAGAGGCAAGCCATCCTCAATTTTCCCTGTCCAAATATCTGCCACAGCATTTGTAAGCATACTAAAATGGTTATTCCATACCATTACCTCTTGGGATGTTTATTTTTTAAAGATTTATTTATTTATTCCCCCCCCCCATTGTTTTGCACTCACTGTCTACTCTCTGTGTGTTCTTCTCTGCTTGTCTTCTCTTCAGGCTGCACCGAGAACCTGATCCTGGGACCTTCCAGAGTGAGGGAGAGGCACTCAATCTCTTGAGCCACCTCAGCTCCCTGGTCTGCTGCATCTCTTATTGTCTTTCCTCTGTGTCTCTGTTGCATCATCTTGCTGTGTCAGCTCTCCATGTGGGCCAGCACTCCTGTGCAGGTTAGCACTCTGCATAGGCCAGCTCTCCACTAGGGTCAGTCCACTGTGTGGGCCAGCTTGCCTTTCACCAGGAGGCCCCGGGAATCGAACCCTGGGCCTCCTATATGGTAGACAGGAGCCCAACTGCTTGAGCCACATCTGTTTCCCTTGGGATGTTTATTAAGTAGCAATAGTAACTGGAAAACCACATTAATAGAACAAAGGAGGAAAGTATATAATTATCTCACTAAATGCATTTTAAAAAGTGACAAAATTCAAAACCAAACTAAGAAAAGAAAAAAACTTCTTCAACCTGATAAGGGGCAACTATGAAAAACTTACAGGTAACATAAGAGTGAAAGACTGAATGCTTTCCTTCAGACTGGAAGCACTTTGTGTGTGTGTGTGTGTGTGTGTGTGTTTAGCATTATACTGGAGGTAGTAGTCAATTTGATAAGGCAAGGAAAAGAAACAAAAGCCATAGATTAGAAAGGAAGCAGTAAAACTATCTTTATTTGCAGGCACTATGATGGACTAGGTAGAATATCCTAAGGACTATATTAAAAAGCTCTTAGAATTAATAATTGAATTTAGTAAAAATGGAGAGTACAAGGATAATATAAAAAATCAAATGTGTTGCTATGTTTTAGCAAAAATAACTAGAAAAAGTATAAAAAATAACCATGTACAGTAGCATCAAAAGCATAAAATACTTAGGGATAACTTTAAGAAAAGATGTACAAGTCACCTATACTGAAAACTATGAAACATTGCTGGGGGAAATTAAAGATCTTAATACACAGAGACATATTCCATATTCCTAGATTAGAAGACTTACTACTGAAGATATCCATTTTCCCTGAAATTGATCTATATAGAGTCAATGCAATCTGAATCAAATTGAAGCAAATTATATTACTTGTGGGTCTATTCTATACTGCCAGTATACAGGGGTAAGAGAGAAGAACAAATAGTGATTCATTACATGTGCTTCAATTTACTGCAAGTCTGAAGGCTAATTACTGAAATAAGACATTCTGTAGGGATACAAATTGAACGTTGAACCAAGGTACATGGTGGAGAAGAAAACTGTTGTCTCTATATTTCTTACAGAAATATAAAAATGCTTTCATTTAAAACTAAGGTAGACATTTAATTTAAATGATTAGATTCTGAGGATAACATGTAAATAACAGTCCAGTACAACATGCCTTGTTAAACTTCACTCACTGGGATACTCATATATAAACATCACTGGCATGCTAGGGAAAAAGTTTGACTTCCTTTCTGCTTCCTGCCTCACCTCTCCCTAGATGGACGGGTCAGGGTCCAAGATCAAACACTATTTGCAGCAGGTAGAACTGTCATGCAAGAGGTGAAACGTGGCTAGTAAGAGGTGAAAGGGCTACTGTTGGGTAGGGGCTCAATTTCCTCCTACACTGAAAGCAAAAAGTAAAGATGGACCAAGGCTACCCCTGTGTATGCAAAGGCCCAACCAGCTTCTATCTCCGAGAGAAGGGATCCACCTTCTTCTACTAAACTGGGGTGTAGGCCAGGTCTTAGGGCCACCCTTGCTGCCCAAGCACAGCTCTATGCCTTTCGGCAGTGGTCAGTACACTTTTCCTATAAAAGGTCAGAGAGTAAATATTTTAAGCTTTGCCACACTGTCTCTGTTGCCACAACTCAATTCTACTATTGTAGCTCAAAAGAAACTAGGGATAATACATAAATAAATTGGCATGGCTTTGTCCCAGTAAAATTTTATTTACAAATGCATGCGGTGGGTTGGATTTGGCTCTGGGGTATTTGTTTGCCAACCACTGCCATTACTCTTGCTGTCCTTTTTTGCTGAGTTATGTATTCTTTTTGATCAGGTGTTTCCTAAGAGGAAGAAAGACATAAGATGAGACCTGGGTGTGGTCTGAGGGAGAAAAGAGACAAAAACAACAGCTGTCATCACTTAGCTGAGGCCTCCTATCCCAGTCACTTCACACATCATCTCATGCAATCCTCAGGCCACCCAGGAAGGTAGACATAATGAGCCCTTGTCTTACAGAGGATGGAAGTATGCATCATGACAGGAGTGACTTGAACAAGGTACTGTGAGTGGTCAGTGGCAGAGCAGGGGTATCAACCCAGCCTTTTCTGAAAGCCACTGCACAACACTGACCCAGAGAAAAGGAGCCCTGGGTGTATTTAGTATAACCTCATTCACTAAGGTCGAGGCTCAGAGCTGTAAGAGGCTTTGGCCCCATCATCCCCAGGAATGTCACTGCTCTCACCTGGGCCTTGTGACTTTGTTTCTCTGAGGAGGAGGTAAGTGCTTGAGGCTGGGCTTTGGTGGGCCTGGATCACACAGCCAAAACCATTGCACTATTATGCCTATATACACATATATCCCCAATGCTTACAAAGCTCAAGTAGCTCAATTAGCCATGAATTCTGGGCATTTATACAAAAGTTGGTTGAAACATGAGCTTAAGGAACTCCTGCCAAACAGCTGCAAAGAGCACAGGAAGTAGAAGAATTAAACCTGTTATAGTCTTGGCTCTCTCTTCAGTGCATCACAGGAGATATCAGGTGGTGAACTAACAAGTATTTATGAAAACAGGCAGAAATAATTTATCCATTTCCTTCCTAGAAAGATGACTGAACTTGAGAAAGTTGAGATGGGTTGGCATTTTCTATTCTGTCTTCTCCTCTGCTTGACCACCACTCCCTTTTTCCATTATAAAGACGTAAGCTTATTATCTACAAAAGTACAAGTCCTCCTTTACCAGCCTTGAACAAAATCTCCACAGATGCAAAAGAAAAGTGGTAGGATTTTCTTAGACCCATAGGCTGTTGGATCTAGAAGGGAGCTCTAGAGAAGAGCTGTTTTTTTTTTTCCACCTACACAGAATCTGTTCCCCCTTCTTTTGGCAATAGCACCTTGGTTTGACTTTGAGGAACCATCTATCGCTTACTCTCTGTCCTTGTAGTTGGACTAGGGCTAACCCCACCCCACGCCCAAATCCAAGGGTAGATATGTGAACCATTCCTGCATGATGGGTTCACAGGCAGAGAAGAGTACATGGCAGAAGCAATGAGAGTCAGCACCAGAACCTTGGCTAGGACTGTAAGGAGAGAGAGGATCTCTTTCTTCTGAGGGGGGCTCCACTGGTAGCCCACTTACATAGCTCCACTCTGTAAGCCTGGGGCTGCTAGTGGCAGTCTTTAAACCACAAGGGGAGGACGACCTTACCAGAGAATGAAGCCATTCAGAGGAAAACAGAGCCAAGAGATGGCAAAAGGCAGATTCCTGATAGCATTTGGATAGATCCAGTCGTGCCTGAAGACAGAGTTTGACATTCAGTTTTATGATTCAATAGATTCTCCTTAATCATACATATCTGGCTGAGCTGGATTTGCATCGTAGCTTGATTTACTGAGACAACATATTGTAAATGAGTCAGACAAAGAATTTGTGAACTCTCTTCTCTGGAGCCCAAAGATTCTGAGTACCACAGGTGAATCAAAGAGACTGAACAAGACGGGTCCCTGACCCCAGTTCAATCAGAGCAGCTCTTTATTTAACATGGGATGACTCTAATAATTTAATTAGAATCAAAGAACTTTGGAAATTAAGAAAAACGGAAAGGCAACTCTTCAGTCCATCCACCCCATTTTAGAGGTCCAGGAGGCTCAACTGATTTCACAAAGGAAGCTCATGGTAGGGCTATGTCTGGTTTCCACCTGGCAGTCCAGCACACGCCCAGCTACACGCCACTGCCAAGGCCACCAGTGCTGCTCAGATCAGCTTTGATTCTTACTTCTGGGATGAAAGCTGGGCTGTGGCTTCTAGAAACTTCACCCCAACAAGCAGCAGGGCCCACCATCAATCTCCGGTGTCAGTTGCTTGCTCGCCCTTCCTAGTGAAGCTGCATATGCCCCGGACCCTGAGCCAACGCCCAGGGTCACAATCCCCAGAGTGGCTCACAGGCCATGGACGTTCAGGGAACCATCCGGCGAGCGAGGGCAAATAGCATCCTGGAAACATGGTAGGCTTCCCAGGAAGAGCCTCCTTAACCAAAGGAAACGGTGATGTCACCTATACAAGCACCAGTCAGGCTCAATGATTTTTGCCTTCCTGAAAGAATACAGTATGAGAGCTTTGCAGAGAGCCGTCCTTGACTTGCACTGGGCTCCTGTGGAAGTCCTGTGTGCTTCCCAGGGAACAAACATTTCTGTCAGAGTAGAGGGCAGGAACTACTTTTCAGAGTTCTAAAACAGTTGTTTAGTTTTTAAAAAAGGTTTTTTTTTAAAAAATCCATTTTCTTTAAAATTAAGTAAAAGACACGAAATCTGGTTATTTTGAGACAAGTTAATTAAGTCCCATCTGTCTCAATGTGACTGTCCTCTATTTTGAAGTGGAAAAAAAGACAGAGAATCCAAACTGGCAATAATGTCCTTTTAATTGAATAAACCAACAGTTTTCTCATTCTAATGAGCATAAACTGTTTACAGAAAAGATTTTATTTAAATTACCCAGAGTCATTACTTTAAATGCACAGTTTGGTTAAAAGCTACAGTCATAAATAATTAATTTTCCTTTTTAAAATAATTATGCAAATTTTAGCCATGAGGCTAAATATGGGAAGTGTCTAATCACACGTCAACTGAGCTTGCATTTCCTTTCCTTGACACTTCCTCCTGCTTCTGTCTCAGCACCTGCTCAGCATACAAATAATGCGTGCTATCACTCACCTGGTTTATGGTGGCTTTTGTGCCCTCTGACAATATCAATTCTTTATATTTCTATTGAAAGTTGAGTAAGACCACGAAATGGGCTTATCCAGCCTTGTGCCATGTCCCAAATAATGCCATGAGCATGTGAATGTTAGCAAATTCCTAGTGATGGGTGTTAAGACAGGATCAATTGATTAGGACACATTTCCTAAGCGTCTCTTATGTGCAAGCATTCTGCTGAGTGAGCATTACTCAGAGAAATTAACATCTCTTTGAGAAACTTTCACAGACTACCCATAACAGAAAGTTGAATAAAAGTAGAAGGAGGGCATTAAAGAATGGACAGCAAAATCTTCAGCTACCCATAGGTCAGTGGGCTAGTTAACAGTGTATGATAGGATCGTGCATACCACAGAAGCCGGGATTTCTGACCAGGGATTTTCCAGGCCAGATTTAACCTGGGACTGTTTAATTCCTATTGGGGATTGAGTCATGTCCCCCACAAAAGGCATGTTCTGGCCCCAATCCCTGGTCCTGTGTATGTGAAGCCATTTCTAAATAGGACCCCTGAAGATGTTACTAGTTAAGGCATGCCCAACCTGAATGAGGGTGGGCCCTAATCCAACATGGCTGAAGTCTTATGAGCAAAGGAAAATGCATGTGGAAGAGAAGCCACAGGGTACAGCCAGAGGCTGGAAGTGAACAGAACCCGGAACAGAGAGAAGATGCCACTATGTGCATTGCCATGTGACAGAAAAAGAACCCCCAATATTTCCAGCCAACCAGAAGACAATGACCCGGGGAGGAAACAAGCCTTCTAGCCAGTGAATATGTGAGCCAATACATCCCTGTTGTTAAGTCAATCCACTGTATTTGCTTTAGCACCCAGGAAACCTCACCTCATCTGGCACTGCCCAGCAAGAGAGACCATTGAGCACAGGCAAGAAAGAGAAGCCCTTTGAGGATGGTGGGCTGCTGCCACAGGCACTGCAGTCACGCAATGGCAGTTCCAGCTCAACGTGGTGGGGAGCACAGGGTCAAGCACGTGAGTGAGGATGAACACAGAGTGAACTCTAAGTATGGAGAGATGGAGATGTGTTCTGCTGCTGTTCTGTTGCCGGAGTGCTTGAGGACAGGGCAGGAGAGAAAGCACAGCCAGAGCCAGGGATGCTGGAGGTGAAAGGGACATAGGAAAGGTTGTGCCTGGTATACACATGCATAAGGAATTCCCAACCCCAAGCAGATCATGCCTGTAGAATTTCATTTGGCCACCAGCTGTTTTAAAAGTTTTTGAAATTAATACCTTTAGATGGTGTGTGTGCCCTAAGTCCCCAGAGTTCCATCATCCCAACTCCTACTGCCTCATACCCAGGCTTCTCCTCGCAAGAATTTAACCAGCCTGTCCTCTGAGAACATTTGTGTTTGTGTTGACATGGTGATAAACAATACGTGGATGTTAGACTGCTGGCTTGCAATAGCAGAAGGCAACTCTGCTTTGGCTGCCACAGAACCATGGATGAGAGGGGAGAAGACAGTGTCCCTGGGGGAAGGCTGCAGGGAGCTGGATGCTACAGCACAGCCCTCAACAACAGTATAAAGCATCTCCTCTGTGCCAGCACAGTTTCAAGTATTCTTTGACACTCTACCAGTTACCCCAACAACCCAGCAAGGTAGGGTCTATCATTGTCCTTCTGCTATGTATGATGAGGAGGCAGCCCAGAAGGGTTAAGCAAACAGTCCCAGATCATATGTCTAAGTGGCAGAGAAAGGATTTGAACGCAGGCTGTCTGGCTCCAGGGCCGATACTCTAAACCAGCCTGGTCTACCCATGCCACCTCCTTAAGTGGCACAGGTACAACCGTAGGAAGGAAAGAGAAAATCCTCACTGAATGCTGCTATAATCCATTTTGGGTTTAGAAAGGCTTTGGGGGAAGCTCTTACAGCTCATACAGCTAGAATAAATAGCAGTTTAATGAGTAATGAGTAAATGAATCAGAGGCACAGATTAAATTTCTACCCAAATAACCATAGGTTTCACAATTAAGCAAGCTTGGCAAAACAGTTTGATTTTGGCCAAAGCCACATGGATTTTCCCAGACTACTGAATATGGCAGTGCACACAGATCTGGGGAGAATTCAGGCCTTAGATATACTCACCAAGTTTATTCAGAACCAAGCCTATGATGATGATTTGTGGTGTGAGGACTCTCCACTTGGTTATCATAAGGGACCTCCAAAATAACACCATTTGTTTACAGCCAGGGCAAACCAAGGATATTCAGGCACAGGGGCACATGTCTTAATGCCCAAATAATGCCTCACTGTTTTTTATTTTAAAACGTTGACATTGTACTGTAGAAAGAACGGGGTTTTTTTTTTTTTTTTTTTTTTTTGTAAAAAAAAAATCTCTAGTGGATATTTGGACAAGTTATTTAATTTTTTAATGCCTCAGTTTCATCATGTGCAAGTAATAGCACCCATATCATAAGACTGTTAATTATTCATATTTAATACTGTTATATTTAAACACAATATTTAGTATTATATATATACTTATAGAAATATATTTGACATATTTACACATCAAGTCCTTCTAACTGTGCCTGGCCAAGAGTGGATACTCAATAAATGTGGCTGCAATTATCACCATTATTTTTGGCTGCTCAGTCAGTATTTTGTGGACCCAGAGGAAGCATATGGTAGGTTTTTCTTTTTTACTTAACAAAGTATATTAAATGGCTCCTACATATCAGGTACTGAGACTTTTAGAAACCTTTGGGAACTAAATATCTGGGAATTCTGGCTGTGGGCAAACTCAGCCTGACTCACCACCACAATGATCATCATCAGTGTGAAGACAGATCTTTGGACTTTTAAAACTTTTTATTGTAGTAAACATATATTCAACTTAAAAGTTTCCATTTTAACTACTTTCAAATGTACAATTCAATAGTCTTAATTACATTCATAATCTCGTGCTACCGTCACTCATATCCATCACCCCAACAGTTTAACATGAATAGTTTTAATGTTCATAGCATCACCACCTTAACTTTTGTGTTTCTCCCTGTAGTTCATGGAGCATCTCACCCAATGAGGTAGGAAACTGAGGCCCAGGAAAGGGAAGTGATTGATATAAGGGCATATGGCCAGAAAGGGGCAGAACAAAGACTTGAATCACAGTCTTCAAACTCCAAGTACAGTGATCCTTTCCAGTGTCCCAAATGGACACCAAGAAGAAGGCAGTCACTTCCAAAAGACATCAGGAGACTCAAGGGTACTAAGGTATCTGGGACAGGTCTTCTCCCACACTTAGACACTTTGTCTCTGAGTGATGTTGAGAGCTTCCTGCAAAATCAGGCAAGGGCTCTCGGGACAAAGCCAGCTGGGGGAATCAAGCCAAATGCACTCACCTCAACAGACTGAGGAGACGGAAGGAGAAAGTGAATCACTACGTCGAGGAGCAAACTTCCTTACTATCTCCAGTGACCAACACTGGTACAAAAATCAAGGCTATTTTCAAAGAGATGTGTTAAGCTGGGGGGTAAACCCTTATGCCCTACAGCTAGCCCATGATTGACAGATGAGATGAGATAGTTAAAAGATTAAAGGAAATATGGAGTCAGGGAATACAGCAGGATGTCCATGAACAAGGAAGCTTATGGCAACTGCAGTAACGTAACAGTGCTGGGGACACAGTATAAAATGGGTTCCAATCAGAAGCCAACAGTAAGGGGGTAGGAAATCATTAGGAAAAAGAAGACTTTAAATAATTTCCTTTCCAGGTTCATAGGTAGCAATCAATTGTGCTTCTAGCCCAGGTTTTTAAGAGAAAGTGAAAGATTTATGGCAATTTAGATTATAAAATAATCCTAATGGTGCCCTTAAGAGATGCCTGGGGCTAGAAAAATTTTATGTGCATTTGGGCGGATAAGATGGTTTAACCTGAGAAAAGCAGATCATACTGTTACCTTGATGCCTTGTTAATCGTAACTAACTTAAATGAATTACTTCAGAATTCAATTGCTCTGAGACTCAAGGTAATTGTCATTAAATGTGTTATGAGTACTACCTACCCATTCAAATGTGAGTGTGTGGGAAATACCCGTAAGAAGAGAAAAGCTCGGAAACAGGTGGGAATGGTAAAATTGGGTTGATTTCATCTTTCCTTTTGTAGTTAAATGAATATAATGAGCAATGGCCACAAAATTCTTTCTAAAAACAATAGCTTCCATATCAAGAAAATTGAAAATTCAAAATAATTAAAGATAGCAAATTTAAGTCATATATTCAGTCATATATTCACAAACTCATTCAATCGTGGGCCACATGCAGACGTAAATAAGATAGAGACTCTTCAAGGGGTCTCCATACACAGCCCCAGTTTCAGTATTCCACATGTAAAACCAGTTTGCTTGATTCTTAATTATGTCTAAATCAGGTAGATATGAAATTGCAAATTGTCAACTGGGTAATAACTGAGTGATAACTTTATCACATTCACAAGGTTTTTTTTAGTTCTTAAACTATCAAAACTAATAATGTAATTCTTTGGTATTTATCTACTCCGTAACTATCTATTAAGAATCAGTCCTGGGCAAGGAAGAGGGGTGAGCATGAAAGACTTGGGCATGACCCTGCCCCAGGATGCTTACAAATGGAGGACATAGAGAAGTAAACCAAAGGTAACCATATTGTGGGATAACTGGGCTGTGGGAGAACAGCAGGAAAGGGCTTTTTTAAGGCAGCACTTACAAGACTTGAAGGATGAATAAGCATTAAGCAGAGAGATTCAACTATGATGAGAGGGTCAAATCATGTTCCCCCAAGTGGAGACTATTTTACCATTCATTCATCATTCCTACCATTTGTGTGGTATTGGGTACTGGGAATACAACGGCAACAGAAAAGACAGGGTCAATGCCTTCACATAACTTGGAGTGAGCCAGAGAAACATAAATTAAAAAAAAAATAGCCCAAGAAATATATCACAATAAGCTGTGCTAAGTGCTGTCAGGAACTAGGCCTATGAAAGAGTCATAGGTGGTCCTTTTCTAGTTGGGGAGTCAAGAAAGGGATTATAATATGAGACCCAAAAATTGAGTAAGAGTCAGCCAGGAAACCAGTGAGGGCCCTGATAGCAGGTGGTAGCTTGTGTCCACCTCCCTGGAACTGAAAGAAAGACAGGGAGAGAGCCTGGAGGAGCAAGCGTTGAGCCAGAAGATCAGTTAGGAGTCTACAGGGCGGTCCAGTGAGGAGATAGGATGGACATGAAACATTGCAAATGCTAAGAAGAGAAAAGAGTTGAGATGTATTTTGGGAGTACAATCAACTGGACATATTGGATCTCAAATCCAATGATGTAGATGTTTGCCTCATTTGCCAAGAATAAGATATCACAAGGGTTGACTGAGTATCCTGGGCCATTGTTCTTTGGTGCCAGCCAGGGATGTCTTCAGTGGGCCTCTCTCTCTCCCAAGCCACCTGACATCTTTGTGTAATGACATGCAATACAGGATCTATATTTGGGCTCAGTTTCACTTGCTTCTGAACATCCCTACAGCAAATCATTAATGTATTTTGCCTGCCATTTAGGTAGATAAGGAAGAAGTAATTTACAACAAAGCAACCTCATATAGCTAGACTAAACCTTAGTGATCCATTCCAGCGGTTCTTCACGTTTTGAGGAAGGAAGGGCTCCTCTATCCAGAACGTCATATGCTTTCATGTACAAGTTTTGACGGGAGGGATCACAGACTGCTTGAAATTTACACATGGCTAGATGTCAGCTTTGGGGATCCCCTGATCTGGAACAATCTTCCCATTTTTCACTTGGAGAAACCAAAGAGCAGATGTTTTGTAACTTAGTAGGAGAGAGAAAAACAAAAGTGATGTCTCTTGACTCTTTATATTTTTAACCTGTTGAATCTGACAGACACTCAGCTATCAGCCAAGATACCCTATCCAGTGAGACTCAGATGTAACTGACCCAAACCCACCCCATGTTGAGGGGAGGCCTGTGGCTCTGCTGGTGGCTGCTGAGATTCTGTGGAAGGGTGGTGTTTACAGGTCTCCAGCCACTCTGGGCTCTGAGCTCCTGCTAGATTCTTTCTCTTTGCGGTCCTCCCAC
>PVKH010012754.1:0-17128 GCA_004027955.1 Chaetophractus vellerosus
AAAAAATCATTTAAAACTGAAGATGGTAAACAATGCAAACCAATGCATTCTGGCACAGTCAACTAAGGAGGCACATGTTTCCTAAGATGATTAAAAATATTTTAGTGTAATGAACCTTGGGCTATTAAAAATGTAGCCAACCCTTCCTCATTAAGCTCTAAGAAGGAATGCAATGAACTGGAGTTTGTGAAAGTTAGGATTTAAATGATGATCTAGGGCTTTTCCTCCTTCACAATAGGTCACCATGAATCAGAGATTTTGTGGTTAACCTATTCAAACAGGCAAAGACTTGGTGGTTTGTCTTTTGTTTAATTTGTTATGAGATCACACAGGATATTTTTCAAGAGAGTTTCAGAAAGCATCTTGGGAAATCCACAAAAATGGGCTGAATCATCTAACCCAAAACAGTCCATACCACATCTGACTGGCTCTAAAAGTCTCGCTCTTCTTTCTCTTGAGAGAATGTTCTCAAGCTCAGTTAGTTGTGAGAGTAGGGATGCAGTGGCTGAATTTGAGCCAAAGGCAAAGCTTAGTTTTGAGCACCGAAAACCTGAACATTTTAGTTCACGGGGTTTAGTGCATGGGGTTCAACTTGCCAATTGCCTTTGGTCCTCTGGTTGATTCAAAAGAAATAAGTAACTAGAATGGTTGTGTGCTTATGGAAAATTTGCTAAAAATAAAAATAATGAGTAGAAATAGCTATTGCTAAAGGTGATGACACAGTGGAGGGGCAGCTGTATTCCATCCTTCTCCATGCCACCTATTTCACATTCACTCAAGGTACAGGCCTAGCAAGTTTGTATTTTGTGTGTGTGTGTGTGTGGTTGTTGTTTTTATTTTTGCTTTGGTTTGGTTTTAGCTCAGGTACAGCACGTTTTTCTCTGAATCCACAAAGCAGCTTGTGTTTCTTTTGGCCTGTGACCTAATCCTTAGTATTTGAGGAGGTGCTAATTTGTTTGCTGAGATGTAAGCCAAGGAGAATTTGGCTTCTTGATTTCTAACAGGATTAGATTTCATGCTTCTAACAGTTAAAACTAGTTTTCGTCATAGAAATCAAGCAGGAAGAATTAAAAGGAACATTGAGAATGGATAAGTTCCTTGGTGTTTTTACACAGTCTCTTTTCGAACGAGAATCACATTTCAAGCAGGAAGGTGTTTCCCCTGTTTGAAAAATTCTTGTGAAATGCGTGACTCACTATGCAATTGCAAACAGCCAAAAAATTTTCATAGAGTCTAGGGCAGGACAAACCACAGCTAGTCTAATATTTCAGACTCTTTGCTGAGCCAGATTTTTCCCATTCTGGTCCAAAAAGGGGTAGAAGTAGAGGTTCCCCCATTTCGGTTCCCAAATGTGTCTGGTTGCTAACTTAAACAGAAATGGGCCCAATATAAGGGAACTCTGGGACACAACTGCCTTTTGACCACAGCCCAGCTTTGACTCTCTTGAGAGCTCTGTGTTTTACTGAGTCTCTGATATGGACAGGGAAAGGGGAAGAACATTAGTGCCTCAGTTACTGAGAGAGAAGGGAGGCAGGTTTTCTGCAGCAGTGAACCTGAAGTAAGATAGTTTTGTCTCTATCTCAAAAAAAAAAAAAAAAAAAAAAGGCACACTAGGTCGTTCCTTAAGACAGCTGGAGATACCACCTTGAAAAATAGATGTTGGCCCAAGCATGGCCCAAGTTCCAATGTGAACATATTGTTGCCCTGTGCTCTTTGGTACCTATGTTTTCCCATTTGCCATCTGCCAACACAGGTAAACTAACAATTCCTCTCAAGGATGACTGAACTTTGCTTCTAAATGGAGAACAACAAAAAGAACAACAAATGCCCCACAGTATAGCATTTTATTTATATATCCATATTATCTTTATAGAAAGCTTAATAATGAAGGCCAGTTTTAATGTCTCTAATCTGCTGAAGGAAATATGTGATTTTGTAGTGGCGTGGAAATACAACAGCAGAGATCACCATCACCTGGATTTATGTCCCCACCACATATGAGGATTTTGTTCTGCATAAGCTCATACACATTGGGAGGGAAATGCTATTAGAGGGACTCCTGTCCCCTAGTCCCAGAATGGGGACATCGGGTCTAAGTGGCAATAGAAAGTTGGCCTTATTATTAGTTATTTTTCTGTTACAAGCTATGCATTGAGTTTCAAAAGGGAATTTCTAATTTTTTTTGCTAAGAAAAATTATTTTTGGAATATGTGTGTGTGCATGTGCTAAGTAAAAACTACAGAACAACTGACACATGAAATTTTCAATTTCATATCTTAGAAAAAAGTTACAAAACTACTTGACACTGGCCCAGCATGCATCACCAATAATTACCATTGATTGACCAAAATATAGTTGTTCTTGTAAAGGCTTTAACCCTAGTAAGCAAATTTCTTCCAAGCATTGTGTCTTCTGTTTTCACTGTTATTCACACTAAATCAGACTTCCCATGTTGTGAGTCCCCTCCTATTCGTGTATTCCTTAGGAAGTCTCTTTCTCTTTTTTGATCAAAACTTTTTTTATTGCATTCTTTGTCATTAAAGGACCCAAAAATGTTTAGGCTTTAGTCATCCTGCAGTCTCTCTAAAACTGTAATGAAGACTATGGGATCCAAATAATCTGCCTCACTTGACTGTTTTTATAGACAGTCCTCTATGTATCAAAGCTGTCATTTTGCTTCTAACACATACAACAATATTCTTTTCCAAAATGATTTGCTGTATTTAATTTCCACTAGTTATTCTTCTTCTATGCCTGGACCCATTACTTCCAGAAGCACATTTTTCTTATAGTTAACGGCTTATCTTTGATGTGGAAAGAAGTGAATTGACATCTTTATTTGGCTTATTTCTTCTTTCTAACGTGAAAGTGTTAAATCATCAGCTAAGGACAGCAGGATACCTCCAGAGAACACATTATAGTTATTATGAAACTAAGCTGGCATTTTGGTTTTCAAGGCATTCAATAAACTCAGCTAAAATGCATTTACTAAGCCACAACTAGAATCCTGAAAATCCTCAACAGCAAATTTTTGCTGGGGACAGAGGGGGAAAAGATGGTCTGAATAAGGAAATAGTGTGTATATTTACTTTGCTTATGCTCAGTAGAACAAGAATGCCAAGAAAGGAAGGGTCTGGAAAGTGAGAGAACAGGAGCTATTGTGTTGAAATAGTGTTGGCAGCAAACAGAGACTTTCAGTGTGTGGTGAATTTACACTGTTACTAAGGATGGAAAACAATGAGAGTTTTATGAGACTTGTTTACACACCCAGAAAAGACATTTAGCTTTTAGAAGCAGAGTGGTGTGGTCAATGTCGGACATTCAGTTATTAAACTCAAAATAGTTCCTTTCTCAGTTGGTCAGCAAGTTCTGGAAGTCCGTCTATGTTTCAAGGTACTGTGTGCCATAAATCCATATTTAATTAGCTTTGAATGAAATGCAAAAGATGATAGGATCTTTGTGTTAAAAATGAAACCAAATTGGGTCTGGTTGATTTATATCTAATTCCGAGTTATAATTTAATTAAAATGACATACTGAATTTTAAAAATCTCCCTGGCAAAGTCCTTCCCACGTGAAATTCAAATTCAGTGTCTTATGGTTTTAGGAATCTCCATGTTCTATTTCTTTGTTGCATTGCTTAATGTGTTTATTCACTCCTCTTCCAACAGCTTGCTGTTTTAACTGGCGTGTTTCTCATGAATTACTGATCTTTAGTGACTCAAAATTATAAACTCAAGTTTGAATAAAAACACATCTTTATTTCTTAATGGATAACTTATTTGACAGTACTTTAAATATTCACTCTCTTCTTCACCAGTTTTATATTTATGGGAGAAGGTTAGCGATGAATTTAAGTGTAGTTGTCGAGGCAAGGTTATAAGTGAAAAGGTAACTACAGAAATGGAGCTTTTAAATATTTTTATATTGTGTTTTCAGTGGTTGAAATTGAGATCTCATTATGAATGAGAACTTTTTATAGTACATCTGGAAAATGCAGATTGTCCATCAAAACCTTAATTTATGCCATTTTTACAAGGTATAAAATAAGTCCCTGTAAGTTAAAATTTCTATTTTCTTCCACTCTAATAAGAGCAAAATGTTTCAAGTTCAACTCTTAGAAAATAAAATAATAATAATATAATAATTTCAAAAGCAGTTTAATGAGTTATTTTTAAATAATTTGAAAAATATGTTGGTAATGTTCACCTGCTAAGATGCCCAGACACTTTATTTTTACTGAAGTATAGCTTTTATGCAAGAAAATGCTGTGTTTCTACCACTGATGCAGCCATCTTTTAAAGTGATACATAGAGCATGTCTATCATGACAGAAAGTTCCCTTGTGTCCTTTTGCAGTCAATCCCCCAAATAATCCCTTTCCATATTCTTTATTTTGGCCTTCTTTTGCTTACTGTTTGTGAGAGTCATGCATGTTGTTGCATGTACCAGTAGTTCATTCCTGTTTATTGCTGTGCAGAAGCCTTAAGGTGAAGACGTGGGTGGTGCATGGAGCCTCGCTCTGTAGCTGTATTTCCTTGGGTTTCCAATTGAACATGGCAGCCCACCTATGTGAATACTTCCGCTGGTTTCTCCTAATTCACATCTATGGTTAGTTTCTGCTCATCTCAACACTCCACCAGGGATGAAAACAGCCTTGTGTCTCTTTTCCTTTGAGGAAGGGTTCTCCACTCTCTGGAATTTAGTTCATTTAGGTATTTCTGGGTCCTCAATTCTATAATTGTTTTTAAAAAACCTATGGTTTTATAGCTTCTCTGGTTACTTCTCATTGTTAGGATGGAGTATGACTCTCTTTTATGACTTTTTATATTTTAACTAGAAGTGAAAGCCCACAAGTACTTTTAATATATAAAACTTATACAGGTCCTTTAAAACACACACACACACACAGAATCTTTATTTTCCTCTTAAGCTATTGAGAGTACACAGTTAAAGAAGTTACATGTGTAGTATAGAGAAGGTTGAGAGGGCTGAGGGTCTTTTGCAATCTTGCTTTCTCCCCACCCCTAATTCAGCACAACACTTTTTTCACAGAAAGCCAACCTTGTTCCCCAGTGCACTAGTTTCTTCACCTTGACTGTAGTTACTTTCAAAGGTAAATATTTTATACCCCCTGGAGCTGATAGACTCTTGTTTTGTAGAATCAGGGAGATTAACTGATTTAAACAAACCTTTATTTTGTAGGTAAGAAAAATGTAGCCTAGTAATTTCAGTCAACAAACAAGGTAGTATAGCTGTTTTACTTTAGAGTGAAATGATTTTAGCATTCTCTAAAACCCAGAGATTGTCTAATTTGGTCCTTCTTTTTTCAGGTAATGTATCCATCTGCCATTGTAATGCCAATCTTTATTAACCAATCAGAAAATAGATATGGTGTAAAAAATAAAAATCACCCCACCTTTTCAGTTTCATATGAATTTTGTTGAATAAACATGTATTTTTTTTAAGGCGGTACCAGGGATTGAACCCAGGACCTTGTACATGGGAAGCAGGCACTCAACCACTTGAGCTACTTTTATCATTAAATAAAATGACCACTGACAGAACAAAACAAATATATAATTTTAGGTCAGATTTTCAGGAGATACAAAAATTAAGTTCTTGAGATATCTAAGTTTTAAGTATTTAGGTATTTTTCATTTAGGTCAATATTAAAATGTTATTGAGGTATTTACACCCACGCATGTGCACATACAGACACACACACACACACACACACACACATAGTAAGAAAGAGACCTCTCTCTTTTACAAGCTTTAGTTGACCAAATTGGAATTCTTCCTATTAAGAATCGTAAGAACTTACAGGAAGAAAAAGCAGTAGACATTTTGGTTACACTGGTGGCCCACTGGAATATTCTTAACCCTAATACTCAATTTCTTTAAACCAGGTTTTAAATTCTTCCTTTACAGTTGAAATATTTTAACGTTTAACTTCTGACCATAGGAGATTTTCCGTTTCACTTGGAGATCACTTTTTTCCCTTCACTTCCAACTGCAAAGGAAGAAAATATATTCTGAGAATTATGGGAAGTCAAGGTAAGAATAGTCCAAAAGGTCATTAGCTTGCCACTCCAGTACCTCTCTTTCGGGATTTTGAGCTTTCTGGGTCAGTCATCCCAAGTAATTAAGTTCTCATTCTACATTCTGTGAGCCTGCTTCATGGTCAACTGGTCACCACATCTTGAATGCTCTCCCTAATGCCACATAGTCTAAATTCATTTTACCTACAGGGTCGGGGCTAGGCACGTTTGCCTTGGGTGTAAAATTTCAAGGCGTGCCAACAACCCCATAGTTAAAATAGATATTTTAAAGCAGTTTAAAAAATCAAAACTAATGCAAAAATATCCATGAAGAAAAAAATTTCACAATTTTAACTAATGACTGGATTATTACTCGATTCTACTAATGCTTTCAAATTCTCTAGCTCTAATAAACATCAGTGTTTGAAATACATGATTCTATTTTCTATTTCTATATTATGTGTAAACTCTAAGCTTACATCATTAGCTTTGTCTCTTTAATTCCATTATTTAATTTGTACATGTCTGTCTGTGTGTATGTGGCAGGGGCACGGGGTTGTCTCGTTATTATTATTATTGTTTGCTGTTAGCTGTATTACTTTCAACAAATCACTTAGTCTTTCTGTTCCTCAATTTTTTTTTATCTGTAAAATGGGATTAAGGTTACTGGGAGGATTGCTTGAATGGATGTATGTTAAGAACAATGCCTTGCAAAAGTAAGCTCTATATTATATGTTGGCTTTTATTATTGTTTGCTGCTGCAGCTGTTTTTGTTGTAATTGAAATTAAAATTTCTTTGGGTATTGAGATAAGGAACTAAAGATCATCATTACCATCTCTCTACTCCTAAACTTGGAATCTTAGTTTTCATTTCCTACGATAGCTGCAATGTAGGTTTATATTACCTACCGCAATTAAATTTAGACTCTCATGCTGTGGGTGGGAAAGCAGAATAAACAAGTTACCTCTAACTTGAGGCTACTACTCCACACTGCCTGATGCTCCTGAACTATAGAAGTTGTAGGGAATCAACTAAACTGTAAATTGAGGGATTCTAAAATGCCCTCCTCCTAAAGGAACCATGAGGGTGGTCACTAACCTAAAATTCTACCATTCCTGTCAGGCGAAGCATTAAAATCTCTACTTACGTCTCTTTTCAAATGCCAAATTCAGAATTTTTCAATTTTAACCTTGGTGTAAAGTAATTTATCAAATGTCTCAGAGGTGGAGGAGTAGAAAACCTGGAGATACCTAGGCGTTCAAAAGAATACTTACCAAAATATTGAATAAATATTTATTAAGGCTCTTCTAAGTGTTCAGTACTGTACTGGGATCTGAAGATACAAAGCAATCAGTGATATGGTTCTTCACCTCAACACCTGAGAATTCAGCGGGGTAGGAAGATACATGCAAGAAATAATACAGTGGATACTGGCAAAATTGGTGACCCTAACTTCTCTGTGCCTCTAAACTCCAAGGGGTTAGCAAAGAGAAATAAATGAAAACAGTGCCTGGAATAGAGTAAGTCCTTAAGAAATATAAGCTATTATTATTATCATCAAACGTAGGAATAGACTGGTCTTAACGTGGCCAATGAGCATTGGAGGTTCTTTTAGTGGAAAGGATGGTCGAGCTAGTTTTGAGTATTTAGGTATGGGGGAGGGGAAGAGGATTCAGACAGAGGAAACAATAGAAGTAACAGAGGTGTGAGAGTGTGAGACATTCAGGACTGTAGATGGAATGTGCCTCGGCAAGATGCCAAACATCTGAGGACCACAGGACACAACGAATTGGCACTGCAGGACTAGCTAGTGAATAATAATTCAATTCTTAGGGTTTCCAAAATATTACATAAATAGCTAAATAGTATTTCTTTCTTTTTTCTTTTTTTCACCTATTTTTTGCAAATTTCTTTTTTTATTTTTTTTCTCTTCTGGATTTTCTTCTTCATTCTCTCTCTTCTCATAGGAACTAGGGAATAACTCAGAACCAAACCCTTGTTCTTCCCTACGGTATTTGACTGTAAGGATTTTAAAGGTAGGAGCTGTGCCTTTTCACTATACTATCCATTGCAATTAGGACAATGTCTCAGATGGAGTAAACACTGAATTCTTTCATTTGTGTAACAAATATTTACCGCTTGCCTATTATGAGTCAGACACTGTTCTAGTTCCTTGGAATACATTATTAAACAAAGGAGGCAAAAGTTCCTGTCCTTCTGCAGCTTATATTTTATCAGATGGAGTGAGGAGGTGGTTGGTGGTGGTGGAGACAGATAATAAACAAGAAACATAATGGATGAGTAAGATATATCGTTTACAACATTAGAGAAACCCTACTTATATTTAGCAGTAAATACCTGATAAAGTAGTAAATGATAGGCTTGGTATAGTAGGAAAGTAAAGGTTTAATTAAAAACTTCGCGACTGCACCTTAAGATGTTTAGTTATAATTAAAACTAACATGTATTTATGATGTATATTGGCTGGCCTTGAAAATATTTATTAAAATCGAATAGTTCTCAAACCCTGAATAGATATTTTGCCAGCAGGTTCCATATATAAATGAGGTTTGGGGATTTAATGACCATCATAGTTTAATATTTGGGAAATAGGATATAGAAGCTAGAGAATGTACAGACCCAGAGAAGACAGGAATTAACTCCCAATCTCAGAGTAGCCTTTTAATATCAACATATGGTCATAATCCATTTATAGATATAGCATTTATAAATTTAAGTCATCCTTGACTACTTCTGACTCCACAGAAGTAGAAGAGCAAGGATAAACTACTGATTCATGTTTTGTCACAAATCCTCATCTTAGCTACTTGCTTCTTCACCAAACCTTGGCAAAGTATCTGACAGATGTTTTTTTGAGGAAATGAAATGTTAACTGTTAAATTTAGCTAGTTACGGACCACTTGTGGTGTTCTAAGCATTGTCAGGGATGATACAGATACAATGGTGAATAAGCCCACAAAAATCAACTCCTTCCTGAGCAGGCATTCTTTTAGAAAATTTATATAAATTCATGTGATCACTGGAGGTTACAGCTGAGTTAAATCAAAGTTAAATGGTTTCTTTTCTCTACTGCCTAACACTCTGCCAGTGGATATGATGGTGAATTGGTTGTGTTGGTTATTTTCCCTTTGCCCTACTCCTGCTCGCTCCTCATCCATTCTACCCGATCCCTGATCTAATCCTGAACGTGGGAGGTTGATCTTTAAAGACAGGATCACACAGCTTCCTTGCACGCTGTTTTCCTGATGGGTTAGGCCAATGAGAGTCACTGGCAGAAGATATGAGGACGGAGAGAAGTGAGGGGGACAAGGAGTCTCATCCTTGCTCTTGGTGTGTCCAGCCTCAGGCAGTAGACCTGCCCTTCCACGGAGTTCCCTTCCGCCTGGCTGCCCCTCCTCCAGGGCTCCAGGTCCCACTGAGCTCTAGGATCAATATTTTTCTTGCTCTCTCAGGTCTCTAGGAGTCTTAGTACTTCTTTGGTACTCTTAACCTTGCTCCATTGTCTGTGAATCGTTTTTTCATTAAGCTCTCTCAGTTGAACTATCCGGGTTGAATTCTGCTACCCACTGGACCTCTGATGGATATTCCAATTTTGTGCCAAGTGTGAGAATCTTGGTGAGGGGTGGGGGAAAAACATATGTTCAAAATTCATTATGGATCAGTCATATGCTTACGACCAGCCCCACCACAGATTAGTGAGTGCAGAGTAATTTATGGGAATTGTATGTTTGTTGTAAGGCACTGTGTCTTTTTAAGTTGCCCAAGAAAGCCTCACCTGAGAAATAGGTTTTTAGGAATTATTTGGTTAAACCAAGTTAAGCCCCTATCAAGCTAGTATTCTGCTGAAGCTATGAAGGTTCAGAGACAGAAAAGAGTGATATACTGTCAAAAGTAAAACTGAGCAAATTCCCCATAGTGGACATGAGTATATAACCTATAGAATAAGACCAAGAAAGGAAGATTAAGGTTCATACTATTTTCATGACAGATAAGAGTCACTGAGTATTTGATACTTTATGGGGAGTGCAATGAAAAGGGACCACAAGCCTGAAAAAGAATGGAATTATGCTCAATTTCACAGATATTATAAAAACATTATCATCCACATGAAAAAAGTGTTGGATAGGAAGCCAGTGAATTGGCACAGCTGTTGAATAATTCTTGCACAGGGTTAAAGGAGAAGAACTCGATTTGAGAACTAAATAAAGCAAGATTAAGTGTGGCAACCACATGGAAATGTGGAGCAAGGGACAAAGTCATATTAAAAAGCATCTTGAGTGTCTTGTTTGGGAGGTTGTTTCTTAGTCGTTTTAATGGGTCAATTAGGATCAAGGCACTTTAAAGAAGGCAGAAGATTAATTCTTGGATGTCAGTTAGCATAGGAACATATTTTCCAGAAACCTTGTGAGTATATTGTTAGGGGAAAAAAATGAGCCAATGAAGACAAGTAAATTTGTGTTCTATGCATGACTTTGTTCTTTGAACTCTTGGGGAACCTACTGTATTTACCAAACACAGTGAGTATTTTTTATGATTAGAAGAGAACAGGCCTTGAGGTGAAGCAGACCCAAGGTCAATTCACAGTTCTGTCATCACTGGCTATGTGGCGGTGGGAGTTACTGGGTTTTAGTTGACTCTTTTACAATGTGAGGATAATAATAGCAACCTTATGAGACTATGGTAAGAAATAAATGAAATCAGTGTCAAACTGTTGACACATAACAGGTATCCCCCACAAACATCCATTCCCATTTTGGAGACACAATCCCAAATTGTCTAGTTGCTGAATGTCTATAATCTATATATCTATATGTATCTTCACTTCAATGCTCTATGCTCACCTGCTAAAAAGGAAATTGTAAATATTTTGAGTTTGGGGCTATACCTTAAAAATAAATGTTTCCCCATTATCACAGGCTCCCAGGAATTGAGCTGGATAGCTATCCACACTCATCAGCCTGACACTCTTCAGCTCTTGGGTATTTGAAAACATGAGCAAAACATGAGGCTCAGAGTCCTGCTGGGAAAGCAGATGGATTAATTAGAATGTTCTAAAGCAGTGGTTCTCAATCTTGGCTGTACATTGGAATTACCTGGGGAGGGTTTAAATATCCCAGTGCCCAGGCCTCACTCCAGACCAATTAAATCAGAATGTCTGGGAATAGGACCGATGCATCATTCTTTTCAAAACTCCCTGGTTATTTTAACAGGTAGCTAATGCTGAGAATCACTGTTCTAGTCCATATTATGACCTGGAGGAACAATGAAGAATTATGTCTATATCAAAACTACTAACTCAGTGGGCCTGCCTGCCTACCAATAAGACGTACATAAGTTTTGCCTTTCAATAGCTATTGATCATAGAAAGCACTGAAATTACTCATACCGGATAGACTATGCCTTCATTTTCAAAGTCTGTTAGGAATTTTGTGGCTTGAAAAATTGAATACATAAAAGAGGGCAAAAATATTACACTTTTCCTATACTGCAGTATATATTGTCTTAGAAAGCAAATCCCTAAATCCTCTCACTCCAAGTTTATATTTTTGTAGTCTCAATTCTGAAAACAGAGTTAATCCATTTATTTATTCATTCATTCACTCAGTTACCACTCTGCTGTAACCTGTAGCTGCCACCTGACTTGCTGTGAATTTCCTACTGGAATGTAAGCTCAAGAGAACATTGATATTTGTTGTTTTATTCTCCCATGTATCGCCATCACTTCTAAGAATGCCTGGTGCACCACAGGTCAGGGGTTCTTAACCGTTTTTGTTCCACAGACCCCTTTGCCAGTCAGGTGAAAACCACAGACCCCTTACTAAGTCCACACCATACTGTGCATTATTTAATAAATATATCACACCTGCACCAACACGTCCCCACAAGAATAATGGTTTTTTGAATTTCAATTCAGGCTCACGGAGTCCTTGTTAAGAACCCCTGCCATAGTTACTCAATAGATAAATAGAAGGAATAAATGAAAATGTTCTAGTAATGGAATTGGAAAAAAAATATGAAAATTTAGCATAGGTGTTAGATTCCAAAGGGAGTAGATTTGGGGGTAGAAATGATGAAAATTCAGTTGAAGTCTGTGGTAAACTGTCTTTATTCTTTACCTCTGTCCTTTGGGAAAAGCCATATGTCAGCCCATTCCTTTGAGGAATCTGACAGGAAGATTTTGTCATTTCACAAAGATCCCAAAGGAGAAACCTGATCTAACATCTCCCAGTGTGTAACACAGGAGGACACTTCTCTCCAAAGCAAAACCTGAAACAGTGATGAAGGGAATAGGAAAGAAAAAAAAGAACAAATGATGGCATCCATTTACCCTTTCAAATGATGGACCTCAGGCTGTGTGGGAGGTGGATGTTGGTAAAGAGAGGGCCACTTCACGCCTCAGGGCTGGTCAGGACGTGTGAAGAATACCAGGAAGATTGCATTCCCGGTCAGCTGTTCCTTACATCAATCAGAAAAGTGTGCTAAGATTCTGCCTGTGTAATTTTGTTACCTGTTGCAACCTGTCACTCTTTTGGCATAAAGTTTGTAATTAGATCATATGCCAAGGAACCTGAAAAACCTGCCACGAATGCTCATCAAGGTAAAAACTTGATGTAAGGGAAATCTTCTTAAAATACTGCCAGGCACATTTGAGCTCATTTATTACATGCCACAGTCAGGAGAGTGACGAGAACTTTAAATAGATTGCTCTTCCCCTTAAGACTAAGTCGTTGAGTGTTTAGGGATCCCCCTTTTTAAAAAAAGCCTGTACTCTTACCAACGGAAGTGCTTATGTTTGCATTGTTGCTTTGCTGTGCTCGATTGGATAAACACTTGAGTCAGGACTTTCTCAGGAAATGATCATGTGCTTTACTTGTTAGTAATATATGTGTGTACATCACTGATTTTAAATCCACTAAGGTTATTCAAGAGGTTCCCATGGCAAGGTGACTAAAGAGTCAAGCTGAGGTTAATCTCAGCTCAGAAGCCTTCATGGGTCATTTATGATAGGTGAGTTAGATGCCCTTTGCTGATGAGACAGGAAAGTAGGAGGCAAATTGACTTAGAAGCAAACGATTATTAGTATAAGCAAAATTAAAATAAAGAATTAATGGCCTCTTTCTGAATGGGGGCGTTGCTTAGGAACAGTTTGAATACTGTGTGTGTGTGTGTGTGTGTGTCCGCGCACGCACACGTGTGCGACTTGGAACAGAGTTGCAGTGAAATGGGCATGGCATCCCCATGCCATGTTTGGGAGATCACTCATTCAGAGAAGGTAAGTAAATTAACTATAGTCCATGCTTAGTAGCAATGCTTCAATATGTGCTCATCAATTGTAACAAATATACCACACTAATGAAAGATATTGTTTATGGGGGAAAATGTGGGAGGAGTTGGAAGATGTGGGGTATATGGGAATCCCCTGTGTTTTTGATGTAATACTTATGTAATCTAAAGTTTCTTTAAAAATTAAGGGAAAAAAAGCTGCTAAACATTTACTAACTAAGCAGAATGCTAAGCCCTGGAAAAACATGGGCTCTGCCTATAAGGATCTTTCCCTAGGCTCAATACCTCTTTGCTAACGACTCTATAGGTCTAAAGAGGACCTTTTTCCATGCATCCCCTGGATTCTGGAGAGCCTGTCTTTTTTCTCCCTGGACTGCTTCTGTCCAACATTCAGAATCTCTTCAAGTGTATCATGTGGGTGACTTTGGAGGTGGGGAATGAGCTGTGTACGGTTATGTTTAACGGACATATTCTTACATGGTTCCATTTATTCTATATGGGTTAAAACCACTGAACAATTCTTTCTAAGCCCTCCAAGTCCTTACTTTCTTTTTGGTCCTTTCTCCAAGCCCTACCTATTATGACGGTTACATGTTTTTACATAATTTATAATGATACCATTTTGCCCACTGATATCAGCCCCTTATTTCATTTGATCCTCACAACATACAGTTGTGAACTCAAACTCTGGCTCCTCTGATAGCAAACCCTAGGCTCTTCAAAATTCATCCCCTATGAGCTCCAGTTTCCTCTTCTTTCTGGTTGCTAACAAAGTTAAGTTCCATTTCTTTGGGACCCATTACCACCACAGTCAACTTCTGATTGAAACTGGCTTTAAAGACACCTCCCTCATATACTCCTTCAGTACTCAGGATTATTTTAGAGTGATATAATTAACACGAAGGACGTTACTGGGTATAGAGAAACAACACTCTACCTTTTTAAGACTACTGCAGATCAGATGTTGGGAAACAAAAGCTTATGCTCAAACACAAAAACATCTTAACCTAGGAAGACTTCTTCATTGTCTGACACTGTTAGAGTAGGGAGAGTTGTTTTCAGGAAATGCCACAGGCAAGGAGTTTATGCAAATAATCCCAGAGGAGGTACCATGGGATTCTGAGAGAGTTGGTAATTACAGTTTTCAACCACAGCATTTTTAGTGATCAAGCCTCTGGAATGTAATCTTTCCATATGCCTCCTTCAAACTCCTGAAGTGATAAACAATCATTTGTGATAATTGCAAAATAGCAGCCTCTGATCCTACTCATGTTGTAGAAGATTCTGAGTCTCTCCTTTAACAAGGGGGTTTTTTGGCCAAATTTCCTCGTCTATCCTGGCCCCCATTTCTGCATCTGTAAAATAAGATTTTTCTATTTCATCACCCATCAGATCTTGTGCTGCTCAAAATCCACCTTCTGGGATATAAATTCTTCAAAGAAGAACAGAGTCTATTTTTGTTTCTTGTCTCCCTCTCAACACTCAGTTCAATGTGATGCCACAAATATGGTTAGCTGTTTGAAATAATTTAAAGAATTAAACATTAAAGACAAGCTCCAACCTTCCAGTGTATATTTTAAGTATTTTATCACAAGTTTCAAGATTTTATGCATTACAGTATGCTCACGATATTTTCCCCATGTTTTATTTTGGGCATTATAAAATCTGTAGCAATTAGTTTCTCACAAGTCTATTTTATGTTCAAGAATCTGTTATTTCCTACCCATGTGATTTCTACGCTTCTACCTTTACAAGGAAGTTCTGTGTTTCCCAGATTGATATTCCCACTTGCGATTCGGCAGTTTTCCTTTGCTTGTGCCTTTTGGGTTATGCTCAGTCTTTTTAAAATGCTATTTGGTAAGAAATCAAGTGCAAATTAGGAAGAAGCTATAGGCTGGTGAGCTGTAAACATGATTTAAATAGCAAAGTGCTTACAACGACAGGAAATGAGAGAATGTGTTTGTGAAGATAATGTTATCATCATAATTTCATATTTTAATCTTGTCTGAAACGTGTGCATTTCTGCCACTACTGCCAGCCATAGAAATCAAAATAAGGTTGTGTAGGGCACGCTAAGTAGATTACTATTAGCATAGGGAAAACATTTAATTATCTGCATAGAGAGAAGCTGTGCAATGCATTTCTTTGCATCCCTCCGAATCCTTCTTTTTTTGCTCCATTCAACCACTTTTTAAACCTTGGTCAAACTGTTAATTGAGACATAAATCCCATTTTTGGTATGACTTATATAAAGTTTTAGAAAGGAAATGAAAACCCTGTCCTTCTGAAATCAGGAAGAATGTGAGGAATAAATGAGGGTTTAAGATAGACTCCTAATGGGTGTGGCAATGCTTCTCTCTTCCAAAAAAATTTTGAAAGTCTGTATTAAAGTCTGCTGTGCCCTAATCCTTAAAAACTTTCCAATTTAGAAAAGAATATGAGTAAGCTCTGAAAAGAACATTCACAACCTTCACAGCTATTATTCAAAGAAAGATAGCACTGCTTACCTCCTTAGAGAGGGACTTCCGATTCTTGATGGAAGGTTTTTGTTTGCTATAATTAGCAGGTGATTGCGACATTGCACACATTCCTTAGGAAGTATTTCTATCTTAGATTCTGTCCCTTTTCAAGAAGCATGGCTAGACCTTGTCATGTATGTGACTTTCCATCCTACTCTTCAATCTGTCAGGGCAAAACTTGCTTCGATAAAGGATCTACTTGGTGAACAACGTTAGGGTATCAATTCCTGCTCCCATTTAGCAACCAGTGTTTCTGGAAGTACCTGCCCATATTTGAAAATGTGGGGCATATTTTCATATATACCTGTTTTTTCAGTTCCTCTTATCCCTGTCATTAGGTCATGTTCTCTACTTCTGTAGTCTTTCAGGTCTATTTTTCTTTTACCCAACCAAGCCAATAAATAGCAAGTGGGGAGGTAACTTTCATTATCCCCAGACTACAGATGGGAGGAGATGCTCAGGGAGATGGGCATGCTTTCTCTCTGCCAGAGGCACATACGTAGACCTGGAATCGGCAGAAGAAACCCTGGGTTCCAGCCGTCTAAACTTTAATGCATTTAGTACTGGCCAAATCTGAGACACTTAAAGGACTCCATTGTGTATGTTCTAGTTAGGTTAGGATGCAGTAATTTTAAATCCTTACTGGATGATAGCTGAATTTAGCCAATAAAAATTGCTGTTCAAGCTATTTATAAACCAGAGCCCATGATTTTGCCAGTCCATTTGCATTTCTTTATCCCTAGCCATTCTAAGTTCTGAGGATTTTAATTGGCAAAAATTCAGGTATCTGTGTTTTGGAACCTGGCTCTAACAGCCTCTCTGGGAGTTCAGTCATGTTTTAGCTGAGTTAATGCTAAAATGAGATTATAGTAACAGCTCTGTGACACGCCTCCCTAATAATGAGGTCTTTGCTCTAATAGGGCAGATTAGGGCTTTATAACATCACAATAGCTGTCTGTCACCATAAAACATATTTTGGAGAGGACCACATTTCAGATTCTTAATGCTGTATTCAATCTTAATTATTATTCATGCTAGCATTGGATTATTGACCTTAATAGATAGTTATCCAACCAAGGATAGGAACATTTTCAAATCAGGTTCCTAAAAATATCCTTTCCAATAAGCTATTGTAAATCATGTTTCTCTTAGGATAATATTTAACAAGACTTGTCTGATCAAAGCCAAGTATTCCTTACTAATTAGAATGTCCTTATTATAGTGATATCAAATATCTTCTTTGAGGATGTTGTAAATATAA
>PVKH010012755.1:0-17129 GCA_004027955.1 Chaetophractus vellerosus
GCTTGTGGGCGGCTTCCGCTTCCATTCACAGGCCGGCTCTGCTTCAGTTCGTGGGTGGCTGGCTGTGCTCCATTCGCGGGCGACCTGCCCTGCCCGTGGCGGCTTCTGCCCTGTCCGTGGCAGTTTTTTGCCCTGCCCACGGTGGCTCCGGCCTGCCCAGGGTGGCCTGCCACTCCCAAGGCGCTCTGCCCGCTAGGAGAGGTCCCGGGAACTGAACCCGGGGCCTCCCATGTAGTACGCCGGCGCCCTATCCACTGGGCTATGGAGCCGGCCCCGGGATTTTTTTTAAGTTCATGGAGGAATATAAATTTAATTTGGTAACATGGAATTTCTTATGTATTATGTGGTCTAGTCTATGTATTCTAAGGTTATTTATTAATATATCATAAGGGGAAGAATCCAAAGCTGTGCTAAGATCAAAAACAATGTCCAATCTTCTTTTTCATTTTAAGAATTTTCCCTACATTAAATGAAAGTGGTTAAAGTAGGTCTTGAGCTTCATAAAGTTATGTTGGTTAGCAATGCATTTCACTTTTGAGAGATGTTGCAAAATTATCCAATGCTATTTTCCTTCCAATGCCCAAATTTGGAAACTATGTTTATTTCTTTCTAACCTTTAGCCATGTTCAAGTTTTTCAATAGTTGTTTAAAAATAGCAGCTTACACCTTTACAGTGTGTTTCATCCAATTTTGTTAGACCTCTGGAATCCCAGTATCTGCAGAGCAGGTATTTATTTGAATAATCTTTTACCATGTCTTTACCTACTGTGAGCTGGTTCATCAAGCTTCCAGTCTGTGTCTTGCCTCTCCCTGCTCTGAGTTCCCAGTTCAGTGAATCTGTCTAATCTTAATATGTCATGTGAGATGACTCATCTAATGTTTGCGCTGCAATTTAGCCATGAGACAGATTTATTTGGGGGAAGAAAAGAGGAATGAATAAATGATAGAATACCTTAAGGAGTCTCTCTTCATCTTTTGGTATTGCTATGTAATTTTCTCATTAATTTTAAATAGCAATATGTGAATTCACTGCAAGAAGGGTTAAAGGGGACATATAGGTAATGACATAAAAAGATATAGATTATGTGTTCCTTATTATAAATTATCATTGGAGACAATTTCAAATTTATAATGACTAAAAGAATTTGTTTCTCTATAAAGAGAGACAGTGAAAAGCTAAGGAAAAGAGGTAAATTGTTCTTGATAAAGGTGTTAAGGACAAAAAAAAGATGATATTGGCAAGTGGTTAAAGGATGGTCAAAATGACACAGAAATTGGTCCTTCTGATAAATTTTCAAAGAAAAATAATCTATATGCTTGTCTTTTATTCACTTTTTCCCCATTTATCATCTTATTTTTTTGGAAGATTCTCTCTATTGAAGTTATCAAGCACAACAGAAACTCAATGGTAAATAATAAATGTCTTATGTATCCAGACAGAATTTTCCAAATATATAAATAAATAAAACACTCACTTAGGAGAACACATCTGATCAGAGTTCTTCCAGAAGTCACTGCTGTTTTCTTTTCTTTTTTCTTTTCTGACTTTTGATATTCTTTTCTTTACTTAAGGAATAAATGTAGACCACGGTATGGGAGGCAAAAAGGAAAACACAGCCACTGTCCCTCTGATCCAATCATTATACACATGTTCCCCTATTTCCATTAGGTTGGAAATTGAGATAGAAATTAACTTAACTGAATTTCTAAATTTATATTTGTTTATGTTCAGTTTACTATTAAGATCTCTTTCCATACATTCCTAAACACTGCCGGTTAATAAAAGAAACAATTTTTCTTTTCATGTCTATATTCTCCATTACAGGAGAAAAGCCCACTGATGAAATTTCCAATATTATCTATTTCCCACTACACACCTTTGGGAAATTACAAGCTTCATTTACAACACTTGAGAAATAGATGAGAGCTCATTTTTAAAGCAAAATTAAATATTGCCTTCCAGAATTCTGTCATACTCTTTTTATCTGATTCGTATTTATATGCATTCATACTCAAAGGGGCACTATAACTAAAAACAAACAAATAAACCCCCCATGTGTGCCTGTAAACAGAGAGACTGATGGCTGAATACATGGTATGAACTCAGGAATTATGGCTTAGGTCCTGCAGAAGAATAAGAAAAACTATATATAAAGTTTTGAAGCTGAAGTTTATCATCCATTTAGAAGAGCAAGAATTCCCTGTCTAGTTTGCAGCTCTTTGAGATAAGGGCCATGCTGCCCTGAGGGAAACATACTTTCTGCTTTGTCCTCCAGCTCTCTCTATGGAAAGTCAGAGAAGCTGACAATTTCTGCTTTTGTTTTTATCCCACCATATTACATTTGGATGAAGAATGTATTGGGCTACTTGTTTGAGCTCCAAGAGAAAAACTCTTAGTAAGACCACAGAATGGAATCAGATAATCACACAGATTTAGCAACAAGTTAAGAAAATTAGCCACTGTGCCTAAAGCTGTTGTTATCCAGCATCATTTATTTGTGCTCAGCGCCAGTGTTTTGTAGCAGGATTTTGGGATTCCAGCTTTGCTATCTATGTCTAAGAGCAACATGTGCCGTGGATCTTCTCTACTCCTATAGAGCTTTGCTTGATAATAGAAAAGTCTGGTCCCTAATAAGATTGTGCAATACATTGAGAAACTTGCAAGGTTGTTTTGTTTTGTAGTTGTGTTTTTTATTTTGTTTGTTTGTTTTCCCCAAAGATCCAAAAGATTTTAGGAAGGGAAAAATAGATTCCACTCACTACATGGAAGAGTGTAAACCCTGTAACTTTTAAAATTGAAAATTGTGTGTTATGCTTGGATATTTCCTCATGTGTTTCTAATCCTTTTTACATGACATGGTTTTCATTATTTCCAAACCTTTAAATTTTTAGCCCTCAAGCAAAAGTTTCATCTGGAGCTCCTATTTTCTGAGAATAAAATATTCCTTGGATTTTTTAAAATACAGATGTAAGCAACTCTATAAATACCATAACATTTCTACCATGTTTGTTTCTATTTTAAATTTTCAGTTTTTTAAAGCAATATTTAATATATTATGTGGGAATATTTCAAATTACTGAAGAAAGAAAGAGACAATTCAATAAATTGTTAGGGTCAACTGTCTAGGAAAATAAAGCACAACAATAAATTAAAATAAATAAAACAGTTAAAGAAGTATTCTTTAAAAGCTGAAAAAAATAAACAAAATATGTAGATGTTGTCTACGTTCATAGATTAAGGTCTAAGCATATCAAAACATCAAAAAACAAAATAAAAGTTTTCATAAATTTGATTATATGAAAATGTAAAGATAATCCTATGGAAATAAGTAAACACCCAATGAGAAAAGTAATTGATGAAAATAAAGCTATACCTCTAACAGATAAATGATAATGCTCTTAATACATGAAGAATTCTTGGCAACAGTAAAAAAAGTAAGGTTAAAAATTTAATAGAAAGATGGGCAAAGAGCATGAGAAAACAGGTTATAGGCAAAGAACAAGAAAGGCTAACAAACAAAAATATACTCAAAATCACTTATAACTAAATAAATACAAATTAAAACAACAATAAAATATTTTTCAGTTATCAGATTGTTATTGAGCAAAGGTTGATAATGACTTGTGTTGGCAAAAGTTTGGAAAGGAATCTAGCAAAACTGTAGAATAATCCTGGGTATAAATTGGTATAATCTTATAAATGATGAAATTTTATGTAAGCAGTAGCTTTAATTCCATAAATTTATCCTAAAGTTATTACAGCACAAAAATGTTGGAATATATTTACAAAATTTTTCATTGAAAAACCATTATCAACCTTTACGTACATCAATAAAATAGTGGTTTAATAAAAGCATGCTATACCCATAAAGCAGAGTTCCAAGCAACTGTCCAAAAGAGTTAGGAAGATCTATATATTCCAATATAGAAATAGAGGAAAAACATATTGTTTAGCAACAGAAGCCAGTTGCAGGAAAATTTAAAAATTAGAAGGCATAATGGCATTTTGTTAAGAATATGGATTTTGTAGTCAGATCACCAGGTTTAGAAGCGATGCTTTGCCATTTAAAGTCACACATTGAGCAAATCTTTTACTCTTTTATATCTCAGATTATTTCCTCATATGCACAATGGGAGTAGTAACAACACTCCCTGTAATTGTGCCCCCAATATGTTGAAGTCTCCAGTGCCTATTACTTTATTTGGAAATAGGGTCTTTGCAGATGTAATCAAGTGAAGAAGAGGTCATATTAAGTTAGGGTGATGTATTAGCTTCCTAGCTGCCCAAACAAGTGCCATATAATGGCATGGCTTAACAGGAATTTACTGGCTCATGTTTTCAAAGACTAGAAGGCTTGCTTCCCCCAAGTCAAAGATTGGTTGGCCAGCAATCTTTGGGGTTTCTGGATTTTCTGTCATATAGCAATGCACATGGAGATGTGTTCTCCTTTCTCTTCTGGATTCCATGACTTCTGGCTGCTCCCTATGTCATATTTCTGTGTCATATTTCCTTTGCTTATAAGGACTCCTACCAATATGGATTAAGGCCCACCCTCGTTCAGTTCTGGTATACCTTAACTAATAACATCTTCAAAGGTCCTATTACAAATGGGTCCACAATCACAGGGCCAGAGATTGGGACCTGAACATGCCTTTTATAGGGGACATGATTCAATCTCTAACAAGTGGTCCTAAACCCAGTATGACTGCTGTCCTTATAAGAATAGGGAAATCTGGACATAGATAACACAGGGGAAAAGGTCACATGAAGATTGAGGTAGAGATTGGAATCTATAAGCCAAGGAATATCAAAGATTCCTGGCAAACCCAAAAGCTAGAGGAGGTAAGGAAGGAGTCTATCCTAAATGTTTCAAAGGCAACATGGCCCTATCGACACTTTGATTTTGGACTTGTAGCCTCACAGTACAAATTTATTGTATTGTACTGTGAGACAATAATTTTTTGTTGCTTTAAGCCACCAAGTTTCTAGTACTTTATTATGCCTGGACCTACTTAATAAATGTTAGCATTATTATCATATTTATAATATGTCTAAAATATACAGAAAATATACTCATAATGGCCACCCCCAAGAGGGTGGGGGTAGGGATAGAGATGGAGGATTTTTATTTCACCTAGTTCTATAGTCTGTGATTTTTTTTCATAATAAGCATTTGGTTCCTCAATAATAAACCACAAATATTTCTATTTTTAATCCTTAGTTTCTCTCAAAATACTTATCCAGGACCTAATACGGACAAGGTGGTATCCTGAACAAATGAATAGAATAGAATAGAATAAAAAACACAAAATCTTCTCATTTACTTAAACACTAAAATTAATAAAATACTAAATATAAGGTGGTAAAATTCTTGAATTTAACCTGAATTGAGGAGCATTGTTGCTTAATGCAATCATATTTAGAAAACCTAAATAGTGGAAAACTTCTAACTATGACTCCCTCATGTTCTCAGCCCCCAAAACTGTTCTTCTCACCCCATGGTGGACATCACATAACATTAGCCCCCAACTCTTCCTTTTTACCATTTTGCTAAATCAAAATTGTCCAGCCACTAGTTGATAAACTGCAAGAATAGTTTCTTCCTCTTCTTAGAAATATTTATGACTAACAATTCCTGAAAGTAACTGAACTTCACCTGACTCCTTCAGCAAAAGTTAGTCTGCAAGTCAGATCCCACTCAGCCCAGGTTCCTTCTTGTATAGAGTGCAAGAGACAACTCTTGGTATTACCTTGCCTCAGAGTCCCAGGGCCTGGACAGCTAAGTATCCAATTCTTTTTGTTGAAAACTGCCTAAGCTTTTATTCTTATTCTCTCTCATTTTGCCCTTGATGTAAGTTTTCTGATTTAAATTTGTAATATTATCCCCAGCTATCAAGGCTGAGGTGGTGTGTATGGCCAATATCTTGTCTATTATTTGTCTTTTTTTTTCTCATCATTTGCTTATGGGCTTCTCAGTCATTCTAGGAACATCTGATTTGTTGTCCAACTTCTTAAATGCACAAATATTATAAAGTAAGCAAAACTAAATATATGAAAACTTGGCAGGACCAAGGACAATGTGTAGAATTTTGGATAAAATAAAAAAAATTCATCCAAGAAATTTCCTGAAGGTCTTTCCTATCAATTAGTCAAAAATCCAGTCTAGGAACCCAGAATTTGGTGTCTAATATCATTTTCCAATCAAAGGAACCTGGCTGATTCTAGGACTGGAGCAAGAAATATATAAGATTAGTCTTGCAGTGCCAGAAAATAAGGAAGCAATCTAAAAAATACCTACCTTTATGAAGTGTATCAAAGAGACATAGGAGCCAACTGAAACAGCTTCCAATGGCCAACGCTGGAACAATTTGACCTAGAAAATAAATATAAGAGTATATCATTATAACCCAAATGTATGGCATAAATATCTATGTGTCCATAGTTATTTGAATAAATAGATGAATTGGAGAGAAGAGGGAAGTCACTTGTGCAGAATAACTCCAAATAATTGATGTAGATACTTGGCCTTCAAAGAAGGGTGACATAACACCTCATTCCTCTAATGTGGTCAGCATATAGTGACTTCCTTCCAAAGAGGACAGTATAGATGGGGGAAAGTATAACTTTAAGTGGAGAAACCTGGCAAACACAACCTTGGGGGCTGGTGTATAAGGTCAACATGAACAATGATAAACCTTATTGATATTTACCCTTGATAGATGTGATGATTATAGCTTTTTCCTCTGTGATGTTCCTTCTCAAAACCCAGAACTCCTTTACAATCATGAGAAAAATGTAAGAAAATTCCAATAGAGGGGATGTCTACAAAATATCTGTGTAATATAATGTGTCATATAATGTGTCAACTCAGCCAGGTAATTTTGCCCCAGGTGTTTAGTCAAGCAAGCATGGGGATAACTGTAATACAACGAAATTTCATGGACTTTAATCATCAGTGAGTTGATTGCATAGATGGCTGGTTACATCTACCATCAACTGAGGAGATTGCCCTCAGCAATGAGTGACATCTCATCCAATCAGTTGAAGGCCTTAAAAGGAGAAGTGGTTTCAGCATTCAGAGAGAGAATCTCCATCTCTTCTTCAGACACTCAGTGTCTCCTGGGGAATTCAATGAGGACTTCATCTGAGTTCCTGGCTTGCTGCCTGCCCTATGGAATTTGGACTTATGCACCCCCGTGGTCACGTGAGACAATATTATAAAAGCTCAAACTAGCTACAGATAGCCCCTGTTAGTTCTGTTTCCCTAGAGGACCCTCACTAATACAATATAGGACCAATATTTCTCAAAATTGTCTAAGTCATCATAACTAGGAAATTCTGAGAAACTTTCACAGCCGAAAGACAGCTAAGACATGGCAAACAAAGGTAATGCCATATCTTAGATGGGATTCTGGAACAGAAGATGACATTAGGTAAAAATTAAGGAAATATGTATAATTTTAGTTTAGTTTAGTCTTTAGTTTAAAATTATATTTCTATATTGGTTCATTAACTGTAACAAATATACCATACTAATGTTTGATGTTAATAATAAGTTAAACTGGTTCCAGAGTATATGGGAACTCTCTGTACTATGTTCTCAATTTTTCTGTAAATCTAAAAATGTTCTAAAAAATGAAGCTTATTCAAATAATTTAGTTCTATGAATAAGAAAGCAAATATGTCCATCCTAAACTTCATGACCATATCACTACCACCTTCAGAGAATATTCTGGTCTCAATAATGGAGAAAATATTACAATTGCCCAACTGTCTTACCCACCTTTTTTGTTGATGGCCTTAAACATGAGGTGACCAATTGAGTTAGAAAATCAAAGATTGGAAAGCAAACCGCACCCTCTGTCAGTTACAAAAGCTTGCTGAGTTTTGTGTGTGTATATATATATACACATTCCTACTCAGAAAAATAAGAAAAATTGCAGCTCAAATAACTAGCTCCTTATATTAAGTAATTGGAAAATCCCCCAAAACAAGAACTCTTCTCTAAATTAGTTTAGTCAAAAACTCTTGCCAATATTTTAAAGAAAAGGGACATTAGAAGAAAAATTTCTTTCATCATAAATGATAGAATCTAAAAACAAAGGAAAACTTTGTATGATGGAATGGCATTCTTCTATCATAATTGCCCTTAATATAACCAAGAAGTTTCCATACAATTGCAAAATCAGAATGTTTCATTTCTAGTTGAGTCTTTACCATAAACTCTACCATCTATCCGTTACTGTCTTCGTGTAAGAAAATGATTTCTATTGTAGGAATCTATAATTCAGACTCCACTTTTTCTTCTGCCAGTTCCTATTTCTCAAAGTCATCTCTGGGCCCTCTCACTAAAATTTGATTAGTGATTCCACTCCTAGGAATCTGTTGGGCCAAGACCTATATTGTAAATCAGATGCCACTATTAAATATGGAGCAGGCATATTTTTTCTGGAACTCTCAGAAGAAGAATGCCTGGTCTATAACTTGATGTCTACACCTAATGATAAGCCACTACCTGATCCCACCTGTACAATATCCCCAGTACTTTTGGGACAGATATGGTTCAGATGTAGCAGACATAAAGGAGATTGAATTAATAACTATCTTAATTCCTCTAACCAATACCCACTAACAAAGGAGAGACTATTGAAGGACTGTGATCTATTTTATCTGCATACCTCCAGACAGGATTCATTATCTCATGGCTTTTTGGCCAAATTTGATCTACTATTTATTTTTTAAATAAAGTTTTGTTACATATAACCATGCCCATTCATAAAAGTATTTCTATGGCTGTGTTTGCACTGCAATGGCAGAATTGAGTAGTCATAACGGAAACCAGGTGGCCAGCAAAGCCAAAAATATTTATTATCTGGCAGTTAGAGAAAAAGTTTGTTGACCCTGATAGAAGCTGTGATATCACAGAAAATAGGAAGTCATTTTCTTCTCAAAAGTGGATGCTAGTCATGACTTTTACCAGTGATTAACAAAACACAATTTAGATGTCTTGGTCACAATGACTACTTTACAAATGTGATTCCTAACTTCTCTACACTGGCCACCCCTTAATATAATATTCACAAAATCTGTCACACCTGATAACTTGCCTTGGATAAACTCACTAGAAACTATACTCTTCACGTGAAAGGACTTACTTCAAAAACTCTACTCTTGACCTCACTAATTACTATAAATCTTATTTTCTATTTGTACATGAAAGATTCAGACAAACTTTGGGAATGTAAGTCAATCACATAATATTTGAAATGATTACAGGGAAGAATTTGTACAATTCATGAAATATTTCAAGCCACAGATCCAAAGTTCATTTTAAACTCTTAGGAGGTAAATACAAAAAGTAATGATGTTTATAGGATTTAAAATCTATGTAGAAATGAAGGGCAAAATCTAATAATGCAAAAATGGAAGAAGTGAGTACAATTAAATAGTTTTAAGTGTTATGCATCTCAAGGAATATTAAAAGTATTGACTAATGTTAGACATGTCAGTCTTGAAAGTTTTAATCTCATCATAACCATTAAAAAACTTGGAAAGTAATAAAAAAATTAATACGTTTTAAAAGGTAAAGTAAATTTCAAAGCATTCCATTTAATCTTAAGATGGCACAAAAGTAAGAAAAACGAAAATGGAAAAATTGGGCTTAAAAGGAAAATAATAACATGATAGATTGAAACCCAAATATATTGATTTAAGTATAATAAATATAAATATTGAATTTAAAGACAAATATTTCCAGACTGGAGCAAAAACAAAACTTTAAATAGTAATTATATGCTACTTACAAATGACACAGTAAATATAAGCAGTCAGAAAGGCTAGAAATAAAACTATTGAAAATGTTATACCAGCAAACACTAATCAAAAAAAAGCAAAAATGGACAGACTAAAAATGGAAACAGCCACACTCACAAACATAATTTTAAAAAATATTGACACTATCTCAGTAACTCCTAATTAACTGCTAAAACTGATAAAAAAAGTTAAAGAAAATTTTAAAAGTTGAGCTAATTGATATAAATAGAAAACCAAAGCCAACAGTTGCATAAAACACATTATTTTTAATATGCATGGAATATTTAATAGATATATGAAAATATACATGTATGTGTGTATATTTATTTTATATATTATACACCATAATTGGACTGTAAAGCAATTCTTAAATAATTTTCAAAAGATTGAAATAATACAGGCTATGCTCTCTCACCAGCTTGCATCCCCCAATGTTTAGAAATTAAGCAACACCCTTCAAAGCTACCTACGGATGAAAGAAAAAAGTCTTAATAAAAATTAGAAAATATTTTCAATTGAATGATAAAGAAATACTTTTTACTAGGAGGATGTAGCTAAGTCACTAATTAGAAGGAAATGTGCATCCATAAATACACATATAAGAAAAAAATCATAGCTGCTAAATAATGATTTATATATTTTAAAAAGTTAGAAAAATTTAAAGAAAAAAAGGATGAAAGAGAGAAAGGAAGGAAAAGCATGGAATGGAATGATGATCAATATCAGAAGAGGAAAGGATCCTTGGGTGAAAATAATTCCACACAATTGAAAATATAATAAGAAAACATTATAAATAACATTGCCTGCCAATCGATTTGAAACTCCGAAGAAATAAAGCATTTACCAAAACTTATATACATGACTTTATTGTTTTCAGTAATGGCTGAGAAGTCCCCATTGAACGAATTCTTCTGTAGTTAACAGCTATAAACTTTGGACAAAATATAAAAATCAATTACATGAATACACTGGAGAGCAAACCAAACTAGGCAAAATCTGGAAGATGCTACATTTCGACAAACTGTAAGCATAAGATGATTGTAGTGACTAAGGAATATCCTATAAAATGGACTTTAAGTAAAAAATCATTCAAATTAGCTTCATTTATAATAGCCCAAAACTGGAAAGAAACTGAGTTTTAGGTTTTTTGTTTTGTTTTTGTTTGTTTTTTTTGCCACCAACAAGAGGATATAAAATAAGCTGTAGCATTTTCATAGAATGGGGCACTTCTCAGCATTAAAAGAAACTAACTATTGATATATGCAAAAACGTAGGTAAATCTCAAAATCAACATGGTAATTGAAAATGACTCATCCAAACCAGCAGCCTGTGTAATTGCCTTTATACAAAGATCTAGAACAGTTAAAATTATTGGAAGGAGAAACCAGTCAAAGCACTGGTTGCCTCTGGAGTGTGGAGATTGACTGGGAAGAGACATGAGAGAGCTTTTTAGGTTCATGAAAATAATCTATATTGTAAAAACAGATTTGTTCCAGGTCTACTTCAAAAGTCATTTAATGTACCCTTAAGTTTTTGCATTTTCCTCTTTGTGACTTTTACTTAAAAAATCACAAACAAATATTGAACTCTGGTTAATGATGTGAATGTTAAATTATTTAGAGATGAGGCATTTGAAAGTCTGCAACCTTGAAATGCATCAGAATGTAAGATGGTTTAATGGAGTCACAGAAGAATGGATAAATGGAATGATATACGACAAAGCAAATACAGCAAAATATTTCTTGTACCGTCTAGGTGGTGGTTATATGCGTTCTCACTGTACAAGGCGTTCACCTTTCCTTATATCTGAATAATTTTATTAAAAATATTGCGAGGGGGATGACACTCACAAAAGAGGAAAATCAAAATAGTTCTGTATCAATCAAAGATTCCATGAATAAAAGTGAAAACATCAAATCCAGATGACTTCATGATAGATTCTCCCAAACCCTTAAGGAAGAATAGACCCAAATGTAAACATTTTGGGAATAGAAAAATAAGGCAGATCTTCCCAAAATATTCTTAATATACAAACCTGACAACCCTGATATAGTTAAAAAGGATGTTGCAATGAAAAAAAAATGGCAGCAATCCTATTGAAAATATTAGCTAATCAAATCCAGCAATATATTGAAGGATAATAGATGAAAAGCAAGTGTTTTATTACCATAATGATGACTTAATATCTAAAATCAATCAATGTACTTCACACCATTACAGAATAAAGTAGGAAAAACAGGATAAGATTATTGCAATAGGTACAGAAAGTATTTGAATATTCTCAAAATCCACTCATGATTGAAATTCTTAGTGGAAAACTTGATAACGCTTCCAAAAAATGGATAATTTAGTGGTTAATTATTTTAAAAATATATGCTCAATCTTATTAGTCATCAGGAAGATGCAAATTAAAATCTTAACATGATGTTAAGGTAGTAAGGAATTTCTATTGTACACAAACAAGAATTAATCAATTTTGGTGTGTACATTGGTGGGTGGAGAAAGGCACAGGTAGTTTATCATAAGTGAGAAGAGAGGCAGAGTGGCCTTGTGAGACCCATGTTCAGATGGGGAACAACCAGGAACATGCCAGGAAGGTGTGGGGAGGGCGTAGAGATCTTGCAGGTATGTAATTGAGGGGAGGAAGAAAGCAAAGTATGTTTCAGGTGCAGGACACAAATAGGACCGATGTGCTTGGGCAGCGGTCACATGGAGTCTTGGCCGTTTTGTGCTGCATCTTTTTGGGCTCTGAGACTTGATTGCCTTGCCACGAACTTGACTATAACTGGCTCCCCAACACATGACCTTATCGAACTCTTAGAAACACTCTGTTCTGTAAAATGTCCTGATGTCATGTGCCTTATTCAAAAGTCCTCAGTCACTCAACATAAAGTCTCTAATTTTATGAATTACATGTGATGGCCAAATGTACTTCTTTGTATTTCTTGGGGCTATTATCACAGGTCACCACTGCAGTAAACATTTACAGCAATGCCACTGTCCAATTTGGACTCTTGGGTGAAAATAAGAGCTTTGTCTTTTGCTTAAAGTTTGAATGTTACCACTTGGGCTCTTCACTTTCACAATAGAAAAAGAAATTTGAATAATGGGACTTCTCTCCGTCAAATCTCATTGCCAGGCAGGATTTATTGGATGCTCATACATACACTGGTTAGGACCAGGATGGGAAGCAAACACACACACTTGAAACCACAAGATCTCAAGGTATTCAACCTGAGGTGAAGTGACCTGCCCAAGACTCACAACCAGAGACTCAGTTGCTCCAAATGAGGTTTTCCAACTGGGTTCTCCCATTGTCCATAGTCATTGTTCAGACAAATTTTCATAGTGGTCAGAAGAAAGTTTGCCTGTAGACTTGATATAGAGCAAGGATCAGCAAACTATATCCAGCCCTGTGCCTGTCTTTGTAAATAAGTTTTATTGGAACACACACATACAGAAAAAATTTAACATAATACCACTATACACTCACCATGCTGGCTATAATTAAAAGAAAAAAAAATACTTGTAGAAAGTGACAAGGGTTTTCAAGGATGGGAAGCAAATAAAATTTCCTACTCTGCTTATATCAGTGCAATTTGGTTCAACCAATTTGAAAATTGTTCAGCAGTGTCTCCTAGTATATGTGATGTGAACAATAGACCTCTCTGTGGTGCAGCAATTATGTCCTTGACCCAGAAATGTCTAAATATTTATAGCAAAAGATATTTTGGGCTTCTAGTGTGCTGACAATTGATATGGGTTGAGATTACATGCTATGTTTACTTTGTGAAAATTCCCAGAATTACCTCTCTTTACATATGTTATCCTTCAACATTTATTAAATTTGTTATAAATTATTAAATTGAAATTTCCATATCAGGTTAGCTGCACACTTGAGTACTGTTAAACACTTTCATCATAATACCTTTTTAAAATATTTTCTATTTAGTATTTCTGTTTCCAGAAAGATGGAGTAGACATCCTTTTCCCTATTTGTCCAGCTAAGTACAACTAAAAACCCTGACATTATAGATAAAACTAACGTAAGATGATTCTGAAAGGTGGAAAATAGAAATCAGATTGACTAGGGACTTCAGTACCTGAGGAATGACCTGGTAATGGGTCCCCAGAGTATTTCTTTTGCCTCATATATTCCAGGCTTCAACTTGAAGAGACTAGCAACCCAGAAATGTCAACTGGTGCAGACATAAAAGCCCCAGCAGAAGCCTGTACTCTCCAGCCAAAGAATCCTGAAAGGATTGAGAAAGAAGCAGTCTAGCAAAAAAGAAAACTTTTAAGCAGTAACTGCTCTACTCCAGCCAAATACCACAGTAAAAAGCTGTTACAACACCCCCAGCCTGGCCACCAAATATCAAGTGGTCAGCCTAGACCTCTGGCACTGCTATAATGAAGTACCACACCCTCCTGCCTTGTCTGGGATCATATCAGAGAAAGCTGAATAGGAAGCCAGGATCTTCATCCCTACCAAACAGTACTAAAACCCCCACACACATTGTCAGTGGAGACCAAAAGGGATCATACACTTCTAGACCCCCTGGACCATAACAAGACTCCTCTTTTCTCCTCACCATAGTGGTAGAAGAGGCCTAAGAGAGAATCAGGACTTTTGCTATTGCCTAGCAATAATGCAGCCACTCATCAAAGATGTCTATAGAGTCAATAGAGCCACTCACCGATGATGCCAATGAAAATACAATATATCGAAATTAGCAAGACACAACTAAAGCAGTGCTGAAAAGGAAACTTATAGCAATAAGTGCATACATTAGAAAAGGTAAAATCTATAATCAATAATTCTAAGGTACCACCTCAAGATCCTTGAGAAAGAAGAAAAAGTAACCCAAAGCAATAGAAGGAAGGATATAATAAAGATAAGAGCATAATTAAATGAAATTGAACATATAAAAGCAATTGAAGAAATCAAAGAAACAAAAAGCTGGTGTTTTAGTTTGCTAAAGGTTGTCAATGCAATATACCAGCAATGAGTTGGATGTTACAATGGTATTTATTAGCTCAATAGCTTACAATTCCAAGGCTGGGAAAACTGTCCAAATCAAGGTATCAGACAAAACTTTTCCCCAGAGGTCAGCTGCTGGCAATCCTGGTCTCCTGCCACGAGGCAAGACAAAATGGAGAAGGCTGGTCTCTGCCTTCTCCAGACTCACTTTCTCCTTGAGCTCAGCTGTAGGCAATCAGGCATATGGCTCCAGGGACTTCTCTCTCAGTTTCTGGGTTCTTCTCTATCTCTGCAGTTCTTTTCTGTGTCTGTAGTTTTTATTCTTCTGTTTTAAAGGACTCCAGTAAAAGGATTAAGACCAACCCTGAGCCAGGCCCTACTGGAACAATCCAATCAAATTGCTCTTAACTAATCTAATCTAATCCAAGGTTCATAATAGGTTCAAATTAAGAATATAATTTTCTGGGTTCACAAAAGACTCAAACCAACAGATCTGGTATATGAAAAGATAAATATATTTGACAAACCTCTAGCAACACTGAAAATAAAAAAGACACAAATTATCAGTATAAGGGATGAAATAATGGATATCACTACATACCTTACAGACATCAAAAAGGTAATAAGGGAATGCTACAAAAACACCACACCCATAAATTTGACAAACTAGATGAAATAGATCAAATATGATCATATTTCACCCAATATGAAATAGATAATTTGAATAGTCCTTTAACTATTAAGGAAATAGAGGTCATAATTTTTAAATGCTAAAAAAAGAAATCTTTGGGATAATTTAAATAAAGAATTACATCAAATGTTTAAAAAAAATAAAAGAAATTTTACACAATCTTTTCTGGAAAAATAGAAGAGGAGGCACACATCAAAATTGATTTTATGAAGCTAGTGTTACCCTGATTAATAAATTACATGAAGGCATTACAAGAAAGGACAATTATAGAACAATACGTCTCATGAACATAGATGCAAAATTCTTCAAAAATATTATCAAATCAACCCAACAATGTATGAAATTAAGTATCCACTAAGGCCAAATGGGTTTTTTTCAGTGATGAAAGGCTGGTTCAATATTCAAAAATCAATTAATGTAATCCAACATAGTAACCAAGTGAAGAAGAAAAAGCACATGATCATATCAATTAATGAAGAAAAAGCATTAGAAAAAATTCAACATCCATTCGTGATAAAACACTCAGAAAAATAAGAATAGACGGGAACTTCCTCAACTTGGTAAAGAGCATCTACAAAAATCCTACAAATAACATTATACTGAATGGTGAAAGACAATGTTTTTCCCACAAAATTCGGAACATGGCAAGGAAGTTCTAGCCAGTACAATAAAGTAAGAAAAGAAAATTAAAGGCATATAGTTCAGAAGGGAAAAATAAAACTGTTCCTTTGTACAAATGGCATTGTTATCTAAGTAAAAATTCTCGAGCATTGTATGGGAAAAAAAAATCTCACAACTAATAAATAGGTTCAGCAAAGCCACAGGATATGGAATGAGCCTACAAATATCAATTGTATGCCTATGTCCTAGCAATGAACACTCCTATTCCCAAATTAAAAGCACAATAGTATTTATAATCACTCAAAAATGTTTTAATAGTTAAGCATAAATTTAGCAAAATATGTTTAAGACTTGTATGCAAAAGAATTTTAACCAAATTGACATAGAAGTGTAATGTAATTTCTATCAAATTCATAGTAATTTTTTGTAGATATATCTAAGACTCTTCTAAATTTACACAGAAAATCTAAGGAATTACAAAAGCTAAACTCATTTTGAAAAAAAGAGGGGGAATCCCTCTACCCAGTTTCAAAATTTATCATATGGTTATATAAATCAATACTATGTGGTATTGTTAGAAGAAATGGCATATACATCAAAGAAACAAAATTCAGAACCCAGAAATAAACCTACCTAAATATGCCCAACTAGTTTTTTGATAAACGTACAAAGGCAATTTGATGAAGAAAAAAATTAGCCTTGGCCCGGCTAGATAGCTCAGTAGATAAAGAGCTCGCCGGTGTACCACATGGGAGGCCCCGGGTTCGGTTCCCAGGGACCTCTCCGAGCGGGCAGACCGCCTTGAGAAAGGCAAGCCGCCGTAGGCGGGGCAGAGCCGCCGTGGGCAAGGCAAAAAGCCGCCACGGGCAGGGCTGAGCCCCCACGGGCATGGCAAAGTCACCCGTGAAAAGCGGAGCTGCTGCCCGCGAAAGCGGAAGCCGGCAGCCCGCAAAAACATGGAGGACTGCTGCCCGCAAAACATGGAGCGGAGCCGCCCGTGAAAACGGAATGGAGCCACCCTG
>PVKH010012756.1:0-17151 GCA_004027955.1 Chaetophractus vellerosus
TGCGTTTCTCTCCGGGCTTAGCTTCTGTTTCCTCCACAAGTTCAGCTGTAGACCATGAGGGTCTCTATGCTTTGCATCTCTCCACAAGGCCAGCTGTAGACTATCGGGCAAACGGCTCACTCCAGCATCAGAACTGCTTCTCAAATCTCCTTCTCCAAATCTCTTCTCTCAATCTGCTTTTCTCAATCTGCTTGCTCTGCTGCCTCTTGTCTAGCCTTTTATACTTGAGACCACGCCCACCGAGGGGTGGGGCTCAATGTCCCACTGACTGGCAGTTAACGCCCTAATCATTACTTAATCATGCCCAGATGAACAGATTAGTTTACAAGAATAATCCAATTTATATTTTTGGAATTCATGATTAAATAAAACCCAAACCGTTACAGCAAGTATTCCGGGAGCTTTTCAGATAAGTGTTTTCTCTCCCTGATGAAAAGACAGGCCCACAGTTCCAAGCCTTTGCCCTGTCCTCCATTCTTTTACTTTCAGACCATGTATGTGTTGATGTGACTAGGATATTGTTTTGGATTTGAAACACCTAATTTGAGACCCTGAGGGAATAAACCAGAGTACAAAATCCAATACATGGAGGATGGCAGAGGTGGAGTGGATGAGATTTGTAGAGAGATAAAGGAGCCTAGATCTCCAAGACATCTTTGGGACTACCTACTTTCAGACTTCTTGACAGATAAACAATAAATGCCAAAATGTTTTACATCATTATTATGGAACACTGTTACTCATGGCTAAATAATGTTAAATGATCCTGAGTTTCTGATCACTCACCAGCCCAATTTCTACATCCTTTATTTCCTTGCTAGGTACCCAAATTCCTCCAGCACTAGAGTTTTCCCCAATGTATCCCCATATCCCTAAGTTCACTGATAGACTTCCCTGGTGCTTACCCCAAGTTTGCTTCTCTGGGTTTCTAAGTATTGGTTGTATAACAGTGATGATGTTACACTATTTTTTTTTTTTTTTAAGATTTATTTATTTTATTACATATCTCCCCTTCCCCCCGATGCGGCGACGCGCCGAGAGTGGTCACTGCGCAGGCGCGGCTTTCCCCGCTTGTGGGCGGTCTCTGCGTCCGTTCACGGCCGGTGCTTGCTTCAGTTCGCGGGTGGCTGGCTGCGCTCCATCCGCGGGTGACCTGCCCTGCCCGTGGCGGCTCTTGCCCTGTCCGTGGCAGCTTCTTGCCCTGCCCACAGCGGCTCCGGCCCGCCCATGGCGGCTTGCCATTCTCAAGGCGGTCTGCCCGCTAGGAGAGGTCCCCGGGAATCGAACCCAGGGCCTCCCATGTGGTATGCCGGCGCCCTATCCACTGGGCTATCGAGCCGGCCCCCGATGTTACACTATTGTGCCTGCTTATAGAAAAATTCCCAAAGGAATCTTCTGTTCTAACTTGCTTAGGGAGACTTCAGAAAAATTATCTACCCATGTACCTCAATTATTAGCCTCTCTTAAGTGAAGGTAATATTAGTGCCTGACCTTAGCATTGCTATACACCAGTAGCCTTTCCTTTAGTTCATTGTGGCAGAGAGATTCCCTGTTCACCAAATAGCCACATGCTACAACACATTCCTTAGCCCCTTCACAGTTGGATCATCTAACTAGTTAAGGCTGATGGGTTATAAGGCCAGTATCACTTCTGGGCCAAAGTATGTAAGAACTGGTAAACGATCCTTTACCTCTCTCTTCCTCTAGTGCAGTGATCTGGAAATTGCCTGTTGATATGGCAATTTCACAGACCCGGCCTGGATCATGGAGTCACTGCATGAAGACAGCTTCCTTAGAAAGTCACCTGACCTGCATTAGAATTCCCCTGGGCACAACGTAGTGCTGTGTAAAGTCACTGAGATTTTGGATTTACTTTGTTGCAACAGCATTAATATAGCTTCTTCTGACTATACAGTCATGGTAATACTTTTAGTCCTAAAGTCCATCTACAGTGTGCGTTTGAGGAACCCAGAGTAGTGATAGGAATAATTTCAAATGAATCATTGTCCTAAGGCTATTGAAAATACCAGGAAAAGTTATATTTCCTTCCTCTGTTCTACATGTTTGGCACTGGCCCTGAATTCCTCCCAGTAGTAACCTGTCGAAATTGCCAGCTCCAGTATCAGATGCAATTAGTAATGTGGTGCCAATGGCCTGGTTAAGAACCACTTTCCCTAATCATCCCCTTCTTCAGAACTCACGAACTAAAAACTCTCTAAGACCTTTTGGCAGCCAAAAGCAAGTGGCTTAGCTTGGCAGAAGAGAGAGAAGATCTATGTACAAATTAGACATGGTTATTCAATTCAGTAAAATGGTCCTTGATTAGTTTTAGGAGTCCAGCAATTACGGTGCCTTGTGCACAGTAGTACTCTACAAATGTTTGATGGTGACAGCTATGATGTTGGGGTGCATGTTTCTAAACCAGAGCTGCTTAGTAAAATAAGAAGAAATGCAAGTAATTAAAATGTTTATTGGACATTAGGGCATTCATTGTGTTACTCATTATGATTTAAAACTCTCTGTTATTCTTTGATTTTAATCTGGGTTTTCAAACCTAACAAGAAATTTCCTGTTTACTGAGGGGCAAAGTTAAAAAAAAAAAACAACAACTATGAATGTGACCCAGGGAGACCAGAAGACATTACATAACGATTTGAGAAAACTCAGAAGACAAATTCCTGACTGGCTTTCTGTCAAAAATTCCACTTGTTGGTCTCAAAAAGGGAACAAGCTGATTAATAGCTCAAAGGTTCTGGAATCGAGTATAATTACAGACAACTGCAACGTACAGCTTATGACTGCAGATCAGCCCTTTTCTTTGGCATGGCATAGCTGAGCTTCTGACAACATGAGTCTATGTTTTGAAGGAGTAAGAACAGCTCAGTTTTAAGGGGAGAAATCCAGGGTGGTTCCCTGCTGCCTCCTTTGTTTCTTCCTAGTGGGTGCTCCTGAGACCCCAATCTCCTACTGGCTTACTAACCCAATGCACTACAGTATTAGAGGATGGAAAAGGCACCGGGAATTTTTAAAACTACCTCTGATAAATCATGAAAATTGGTAGACCATGCAAGAGCAAGTGACTGTTGTTTTCCAATGAGCATGCTGTGTTCTTAAATTGAGAAAGCCGTATTCCCCCCGCCCGGCCAAATAAAAGTATGTGGATTGAGAACATTCCCTTATCTATCCCCTAAATACAGATATAACCTATAGTTTAGGTTTCTTTGATATAATATTCCTGAATCTCTTATGAATGATACAGTTTCATTATGCAAATGGTTTTGTTGAAGTATTTATTTTTTACAAAGCTGACAGAGGCTAAAATTTCCAACTGAGTCTTATTCTTCAGGTTCCTAAAGACTCTCTTGCCCATGGAATGCCAGTCCGTGAAAGACAGTTTTGGCTGTAATCTGCAAGAGAGAGGAGCTGCTTATGTAATAAATACTCAGTAAGGGGTCCAGAAGGAACCAATACAGCTCTAAATATGTTTTATTTAGACACAGTATTCAACATTATCTATTTGATCATTGAACTGGCTTCCTAAGTAAGGAGTCTGTTCTTAGAGTGACATATGGGTGTTTTGGGGAAATGACAATAGCAACCATTATTTTAAGTACCCCTAGCCATGAACTATCCCTTTGGACTTGCAGCCACCTGTCCCAGGAACCTGTTAGGTTTACTTACAAGATACATTCCAGGGGCCATGTGATGAGGAACATTACATAGCCAGCATATGAAGCTTTAATATGGAGGAGAAAGGGATACATAAAGGCCAGTGGGCATGGTCTGATGACAATATTAAGGTTATTTTTTGTTATGTGTATAGGCTTACTGGTGGATTAGGAAAATCTGCAACTATAAATCTGACATGAACCACATTTTATTTGGTAAGTACCAGAGATCCACTATTAAGAGCACTGATTTATTATTCTTTTATGTGCCCTCTGCTAAGCTAGCTCAATGGGTACCTTGGCAATCCCTTTCATTAATATTCCATAATGGAATATTTATGATGCTACTGTAGACTTATGAAGACATATTTTACATCTCTGCATTAACAGTTACAATGCAAGGTAGTCATAAACTTCATGATGGGGAATAATAATAATATTAAAAATAGGTTTGGTCACAAATACAGTAGTATGATCACTACATACAGGAAATTAGCGATCATCAAGCTAGAGAGTACTTAAGCCTGTAGACACAAGACATAAAATCTCTGACACCTAGAAACATGGGTAAGTAGGACGTTATGGGGTAGCTGTCTTAGAAGCCTGAGCTGAGAGAATTCTTAAAGCTTTTCCCAGATATTGATTCCTTTTCTCCTAGGAAAATGAATGTAAATTTATCATTTCACAGATATCGTATGTCATCTTTTTGTTTTCTATAATTTTTAATGTTTTAAGAAAAATATCACTTAGGAGGAGTTCAAATTATTTTTATTTTGAAAAATTAGGCTGTTTCGTAAAAAATATTTTGCTATTATTTTTGAGATAATTTGCCAAGCTTGGCTTGCTTTATTAGACCAGTTCTATAGCACCATGCACCAATAAATTCCATTTAGTTGAAATGGAATCATTTACTTCATTTGTACATAACATTTAAATTGCCACATATCATGGAAATACTATTTTGGCATATGGCCTTTAGTCAAACTAGAATCATAAAGTAATGCTTACAGAGAAGATTTGGCTACATTCTGTGGTTTTAAATAAAATTTCATATCATTATCTGAGATGTTATTATTCTGTTATTCCTGTTCTTATCTTAACATTAATTTGAACACATTAGAGAACTGTTGTGTCCCCACTGATCAATGAAGAAACTTGGATATAATGAAATTTGGCAACTGTGTGAGCTTCTAATCAAGTAGGACAGTGATTGAATTAAGTTTCTTAAAACTGAATCCTCTGGCAAGGCTATGTTGGATCGCCTCACTACTTAACTACAATTTTTTCCATTGTTTTACAGTTGAAATTACATCCATGTGGTTACTTGGGGTTTTTTAGACACTATTAATATTTGCAATTAATAATTACAAATGTATCCTATATTCTTCAGACCACCCCCAAAGTTGGCCATACCACTTTCACGAACATGACCTCTTCCATACAAATAGTCTCCTAGTGGAGAGGAATCCATCAGACTTAAGACACATTTGAATTCTGGAGTGAGCAAGTTTAGGCTTAGACTGGAAACTTTGCTTCATGGAGAAAGTTTCAGAAGAATTACCCCTTTTAATGAAAATACTTTTACAGGACATATTTTCCCAATGAACATTTACTCCGGGTAAAACAAGGCCTCATGTACCTTCAGCCAGAAGTTCTGTGTACTCAAACTTTGAAGAATCACGTGTTTCAACTATGCAAGTATAATAGCATATAAATTATTTTTAAAAGACAATTTCTTGTCCCTGTTCTCCCTTACCATATTCCATAGTATTTATTTCATAATTTAGGTAAGCCAAGGTAACATCAGTCAACTTAGAAGAGCTTATTTCATAAAAATGCATAAACTTTGAGCCAAAGTTCCTCTCTTTTAGCTAGCCGAATCTGCAACATTGTTCTTTCATTAAGAAAAATTTACTCTCACACTTTAAATCAACAATACACAAAACACACCATGTCCAATATTCTCTACTACTAATTCCCTTCTAAATTCTGCTGGTTTTGTTGCTGACATTTAAATGCCCTCCAACTGATGGCACAGTCAACAGATGTGCCACAATTTAACCTACCAAATTAGAATGGCTGCCTGATTAGAATATTCAGAAAACCCTAGTCATTTGTATACTCTCCAGATTTACTCTTGCTCACCTATGCTCCTCCCAGTATATTCTCCTTTTGAGTGGGACAGTGTCATCTGGAAACTTTTACCCACATCTGAATTCACGTGTGACAATTTGGGTCCCTTGGAGTTGGAGACTGCCTCTCCAGCCTCATTTCCTGTCCCTTGCCTTTTCGCCTTGTGCTTGAGCCAACTCTAACAACCTGCATTTAACGAAGAGTGCCCTGCATTTTAATGGTGCTGGGTCTTCACAAACTCAGCTTTCTCTATCTGCAGTGCCCTCTGCCTCTCCTTCACCTTCTTTGCCTGGCTTACTTCCACTCATCCATTGCATCTCATTTTAGGTATTATTTTTTTTCTGAAAGCCTTTCAGTGTCAGCCAGCCTGTGTTTAGTCCTGACACAGGGCACTGCTCAGACCCAATCACAGCATATATGACCCTGTGCTATAAGCAGCTGCTCTCCTAACTTCCCATCAGGAGGTAAACTTCCTGAGGAAGGAATCTGGGTCTTTTATGCCTGTATCCCTAGTTGCTAGCGCAGGTTTTGGCATGTATTGGCTGCTCAATAAATATTTAGATGAAAGAATGAATAGAGTGCTTGTTTCAGCAAGCGAATGAAGTTGAGTTTTTGCTAATTAAAAATAATTATAAAGGTTTGAGCAAACGGAGAATAAAAGTATGTAGAGGAATGTTGGGGTGTAAGGAAAGAGATGATAAAGGACTTGACATATTTACTATTTGTCTGTTTTCTTTCTTTGAGTATGATTTCCCTCTCTATGTTAATAGGAATTCTAATTAACAATTAGCAGAGTAATTGAAATTTACTTACTATATTTTAATCCAGGCAATTATCCAATGGCATAGGTGTATTTATTATATTCATTTTGCCAATGAAGACATTCAATGTCATGTCATTTAAATGTCTTGCCAAGGTTACAGAGTCACAAGTGGTAGAGTCACAACTCAAACCCAGGTCTTTTAAATCCAAACATCAGGCCAAAAAGTAAAAATATTTAAGTCCAAAAATAGCTCTACTATTTTAGTAGAAGGAAGAAGATAGATTTGTAAAATGATGCATACTAAACGTAGCCTGCCATAGAGACTGTGAACACTGAGGTCTCACTGGTGTTCAAATCTGGGATTAACCATTTACTAACTGATCTCCTCAAGTCAGTGAGCTTCTTCTAGCTTCAGTTTTCGTACAGCTATTAGTACCTGTCCTAAGCAGTGTGTTTTTGAGGATTAGAAATAATGTATATAAAGTTCGTAGCACATAGAAGAAACTCCAAAAATTATTTATCTTGCTAGAGTCAGTGCCTTCATAAATTTGTTGTACAGCTTCATGCCACATAAGGATAGGAACAGAGGGAAACGCTCATTAATGTTGAATATTGTGTAAAAGTGTATGTATGGGAAACATTCATGTAAATTAAGAACATCAGTTTCATCCTGTTACATTTTTGTTTTCCTTCTTGGGCAAAGTACATTTCACAATTTGGAGTCCACTGGTTCGTACAAACAGAAAGGGGGAAAAACACTTTTGAGTATGGGAATGCTTGATGACACAACAAAAGGAGATTCACAAGCAAATTTATTACTGTGCATTTCCAGGTAATGTAAGCAAAGAGATCATCGTCTGTCATCCTTTGAACATGATAAAGCAGATGAAAACACATTGTAATTTGCACAGCTATTGGAAAGATCTTCAATGGAGAGCTGCGTGAGCCTTGATGTTGGCAACCCCCTACAGTGGATACAATACCCAATTATGTTTGAAAAATTGGCAAGTTCAGGGCAGCAAATTCCTGCATACTTGAGGCTGCCTTGTTGATTTCCTTTCAATTCAAACCCAAGTCAGGCCAAACTCCTCCATTGCAGAACAACAATGTGGCAACAGGAATGAATTTTTCCCCACCTACTTCCCCTGATCCCGCCCTTCAGACAAATCATCCTGCCCAGATTTCAAAGAAATCCCAGAGAGGCCTTCTCCCTGTGATATCTCCAGGACTCCAGCCAGCACAAATCCAGAAAATGGTTTCCAGGTGCAGATTGGCTCCACCCTCCTCCCCCCATCACTTTAAAAACTGGTGATTGCTCTGAGCTTTAATCTGTAGATGGACGATAGGGGGAACGAGAGGGTAACCTTCCGAGTCTAAAACCCACAAGAAATTATTTGTCATTTTCATTTTAGTGGAGTCATGTCTATTCTCCAAAACATAGCACACAACTCAGCATGATTAATTCCATCTCTTTTGATAAACCTCAGACCCCAAATAACTAGGATACATTATCTGAACTACAGAAGGAGCCCTACAGAGTTAGTCTTTCATAAAGGTAGTTCTAATCCAGGGCTATTACTGTCTCCCAGTCACTAGCACCATTTTTACACAAAGCTATAATTGGTGGAAAAATTGCGTACTTTTCACAATAGTCCTGGATTTGCGAAATTCAAATAATGGCAGAATTATTGAATTAAAAAAACACTGAAGGGAAATATATTTGGGGGACTTTTCTAGGTTTATTATTCATAGTAGAGTAACAACAATTGGGAGTGACAATATTTAGAGCAAGTACCGGTGGCCTTGTTCTTCTTCTTTAGTTTTAAATGTAGTAATTTCTCCTATGGCCCTAGTTATACCATAACATTCTCAATTCTAGATACTTCTGGACCTTTGCTCATATTGTTTCCTATATTCAGTTATAGATTGTTTTTTACATTCTCAAAATATAAAAACCTTTAGATCCTCAACAGTTTTTTTTCTCTAGATGGGTTCTAAACATTCCAAAACAATTCTGTTACTGTATCAAAATTACGTAAGTATTATTCACTGTGAATGGTGAGATTTAGGAATTAGAGAGAAGGAAAGTCTAGCCCTATATGACTAAAACTGTGCCACATGCAGGAGAATTTTTCATATATCAAGGTCAAGGAGGCTTCCTTGTTTACTCTATCAACTCCTCAAAATCATGCAAATTAAAATTTGCTTTATATCGGTAACATTTTGTACAGATTTTCTCTCCTAAAGTTGCTAATTTTATGATGCTATTTTTTCCTGTTATTTTTCCAGTTTATTACTGTTATTTTTCCTTGTTGAAAAAAGAAATATATGCCTTCTAACCTATATTAGTAAGTTTGCAGCTTCCCAAACAACTTTTTGAGTTTGAATCAACTTAAATCTTTTAAAATGCCTAAACATTTCCTTTGGAGCCCTCTGAATTTCTATTTTACTTTAGACTTGGGTTAGAAACTGCTAGTGCTTGCCAATAGTCATGTTTTCCTCCTCCGTGGTACATTGCTGCAACATTTCCAAACAATTTATATCTGCAATCCCCTCTCTCTCGCTCCATTCACCAACTGAATGGAGAACACTAGAGGAATCTGAAGACTTGGGAGAAAGCAGAACCATAAGCTGGAAGACTCCTGGGTTTCCAACGACCAGGTGGAACCCAACCTCCCACACCCTGTCCCATACGAGAACACGCTAGGAATAGGAAATAAACTTACAGTGTGCCGAGCCACAGAGTTTTGAAGACTGTTAAAGCAGTTACCCTACTGTCACTAATACAGTTACTAGTACCTTGAAGTGGGGTACCCAGAAGTCAAAACTTATGTGGCTTAGTGGTTGGGCAGCATTTGCAAGAAAACATTAAAGAGTCCAGAAAGACCTGTTATGCAGTGATGGCTCTTACGGTAAAACTGTCATTTATGATCATTTGGAAGGAGACCACATGCCAACTGAGCCTGAGATGCTCGGGGAAGTGATTGAAACAGAGTGAATGCCTGTGCTGGCTTCTGTTTGCGAAGGTAATATAAGAAGTTGAGTTTAGGCAAAAACCAGCTGGTTTGCAAGCAGACATGAAAGGAAATAGAATCCAGAAATTTGAAGTCTTGAAGGAATGGAAACGCCAACTGTTTTCTAGAATACAAACTTCAAGAAATAAGAATGAAGGGGTCTTTGAGCGCCTATGGCTCATTAGTAGAAGTCATGTGTTGTCTTCCCACTCAAGTCTGATGGCCCCAGGGTAGCCACCATTACAAGAGAATGGAGCAAGGAAGAAAGAACTAAATCAAGGTTGAGAATTATGTTTAGGAATAAACTTTAGGTGTGGTTACTGACAACTGAAAATAAATGATAGCAAATAGATTAATAGTTGATTATTTTTTAACTAATTTTTATTGTCAAAGAAACCACAAACCCTATGGCGAAGGCTATTAAAGCTCTAAAACAGTGGTTCTTAACCAGAGGCATTTTTTTGCCTCTTAGGGGACATTTGGAAATGCCTGAACATTTTTGGTTTTCATGAAGGAGGGACTGCTTCTGGTGACTCATGATAGAGATGAGATATCCTGCTGCTAAATAGCCAACAATGGCATAGGATAGCACCCCACAACTAAGAAGTATCTGGCTCCAGATGTCAGTAGTATCAGGTTGAGAAACCCTGAGCTCTAACAGTCCTCAGATCCCCAAATTTAAATGAAGTGGAGTAAGCTGCAAATCTGAGGGCCATCCAAAGGGCATAGAGCCAACATCCACTGCAGAGGTGACCACAGAGAATAGCTGGCAATACAAAACCTCCCAGAGGACAGAACTAAGGACCAGTTAGAACTGCGTGATTCTTGATATTGATAACATTCCGCCAGTAAATACAGTCCCTATTTATAATGGCAAGCTGGCAAGCTGTAAGCAGCATGTTTGGTCATTTTTGAGACTGTCTTGTTGGTTTTCTTTCAGCCCACACTTGATTGGTTTGATTAACAGTTCAAAATAATTGGCAACACCCTAAGCGTACTGCTTCACTTTCCTCTGCCAGTCAGTGTTGCTGACTAAAAAATACGAAAGTTATTCTGATTCTTGTTCTTTTGCAGGTGACCTGATATTCTCTCTGGAAGTTTTTAGGATCTGCCCTTCACGTTCGTGTTCTGATATTTTAAAGGTATGTCTAGGTTGGGTCTTTTTTTTCTCTTTATTTTATACATTTAATAATTGAAAATATAAACAATAATTTAAAAATAAAAAGAAAACACAGTTGAGTAAAAACATACATTTCTCAATTAAATGTACTGTACACATAATTTTTTAAAAAATCATATATGTTACACAATATATTTGGTTCATAGTAACGCAATCACACAGTATTTGTCCTTTTTTTACTCACCTTGCTGGGCACTGGAAGGGCTCTGTCTATGGGAAATCCTCTGGCTTTCTTCTGCTCTTGGAAATCATCTTCTATTACTCTTCTAATCATGTCTGTTCTCTTGGTTGGGAACTCTTATTTCATAGAGATTGAAACTTTTAAACTGATTCTCCATATCTCAAGTTATTTTTCTCTTATAGTTTCTTTTTTGTAACTTTGCTCTGCATTTTGGAAAAATCTACAGGGCACCACAGACTTGAAATTCTTTCTGTGGTGGGCTACTAAGATCTTGTGCTTAGGATAAGTCCTGAAATGCCAGCAGTATTCCTGAGTGCTGACAGCTTTCTTGCTCCACTGGCAGTGTCCAGCATTCCCAGCAGCCTGGGCTGAAGAGGAGGTCTCTCCCTAACTCCTGCTTCTCCCAGAGGCAGGTTGCTGGAGCTTGGTAGTAGGGGTTTGCTCGGTCCCCTTGTCAGTCCCGAGAAGGCCTTGTGATCCTGATCCTAAGGCTGGTCTCTCTCAGCACTCCTGCCCCTTCCCAAGAGGGAAAACCTTGGCCTGGTATCTGTGCATCGTCAGGGGCAAGGCAGTTCCCTGCCCCTCCCCAGGGGCAGATGACTGCTGCTTGGTGTCAGCTCAGGATTCAGGGAGTGCACAGAATTCCTGACTGTCCCCTATGGCGGCTGATCACTTCCTTCTACTCATGCCTGGGTGAAGTATGGATAGGATTCTCAGGGTTCTCCTCTTCCACCCGCATGTGGCAGCAGACCAGGCAGGAGGTCCCTCTCAGGTCTTCTGCTCACGCCCCAGGAGCTCTGATGGAAACTCAGTGGAGGTCTCTGGAAGAGTTGGCAAGGGTGCACAGACTCCTTCTGTGCCTGGAACTCCTGGGGATGCTAAACCGTCAAACCAGCTCAAACTCAGCCTCCAACAGTTTGTTAACATTTCAGCCATGTTTTCTTCCCCTTCTAAATTTCTTCCCCTGTTCCCCTTCCTCTCTTTTCTAGCCAAAGGGAAAGAGTTTGTGTGCCACCCTTTGGATTTCATTTCACCACGTTGCCTTGTGTTCACAGCTCTTTGATGAGCTAAAACAAATGTGATTTTGTAGATTTCCAGGCTTGTTCTTGTTGTTGGGTTGAGGATAATACTTTCTTGTGGCTTTCTACATCCTAAGCAGAAATCCAATGTTTCTTTGCTAATTTTCCAGAATACTGTTATTTCTTATTAGCTCTTTTTCTCACGGCAGCACATTATTTTTTTTTCAGAGATGCAATATATTCTTGGATCTCATTGAATTTATTAATAAAAGCTCTGATCTTTTCATTATCTCTAAGGTATCTGTTCATCTTTGTCCTTCTCTTTTATTATTATTTTTTAGGAGTATCAGTGTATGTGAAGCAGGCACTCAACCACTGAAGTTCCCCTGTTTCCCCTTGTCCTTCTCTTTTATGCTATTTATTTTTCTTAAATGTCTGTGATCCTTGATTTTCCACCTGCAATTATGGGCAAAAGGCTGCATTGATCAATTATATAGTGGTATGGGTTTCCTGTGCCCAAATGCCTCTTTTCTGAATGAAAGGAATGAATGGATGGGACAGGCCAAATGCAGGCTTCACCTTAAATGTATGGGTGAGCCCAAACTCTACCCATACTCTAGAAAATTGTTTAATTGTCTTGGGAATTCTCCTTAGGATTTTTTTTTGGGGGGAAGGGAACCTTATGCAATCATTGTACCCCAAAGAAAGAGGTGGAGAGGGCTTGATGGTATAGCTATCTTTTAGACAGTCTTTTAATTAATTACCTTGATTGATTTCTGTCCCAACCCTCTTGCTCTCCATACTTAATAGCTGTCCCATCCTGCCCTATTCCATTCTGGGCAGAATAGCTTCTAATTGCTCAGCCTTGTGCTATGTGTATATACCAAGCTGGGGCTTTTTATTATCTGTACTATTCATCTGTGCATTCCACAATTAGGCCACTTTCTGTTGTTCAGAAATGTATTAAAATCTTAGTCTGTAAACATGTTCCTGCTTGTTCTTCTTGTCAACTCAGTGGGCTTTGGGGAAGACCGGGAGTTAAACATGTGCTTCATTTCAATCTCTTGAATTGGTAGTTCATCTATCCTGCTTATCCTTGGCTCCCCATCATCTCTTTCCATTCTTCTCTTTTCTTTCTTTCTTGAGCCAAACAAACCTCCCCCATTTTCCTTTTGCAAAGCAGAATCTCCCTCTTGTCTGAATCCTTGGTATCAGCTGAAACTCAGCTCCTTTAAACCCATATGCTACATCAAGTGCTTAATGCAATATTTTTCCCAAAACAATATATTATTCCCATTATCACCCAATAGACATAAGGTACTAGCTACTAAGATAATAGTTTACTCTCACTTCATTATATATCATATAATATATAAAAGGATAGTTTTCCTCTTACATGCCCCCTAAAAGTTTAAAAGACCATGTTCCTGTGATGGCAAAACCATGAACTTGTCTACCTCTAACTTTTCTTGCTCATCTTCCAATGCTTGCCCCTACTCAATCTCCTCTCTAAACACGCCTGCATGTGAAATAGGCACTAAGAACTTTGCACCTGCCATTTCCTCTCTCTGAGCTACTCATCCTCTTTTTCCACTTGGCTAATTCTACCCACCTTTAAAACTCACTTGAAATTTTACCTTTCCATTAGATTTCCAGCATGAAGTAGCACCTCATTCCCTTTCCACTAATTTCTTCTAATGCTTATTGACTGATTCACCCAGTGCCACTTTATATTAATCTTATCACATTTTCATGTGAATATAGTGCAGCAGAAATAACATGGGGTTAGAGATTACAGGGTATATATTTTACTCTGAGCCTAATCTCTTCCTAGCGATGTGTCACTATGTGTATCACTTAGCCTTTCCAAGTTTCAGGTTCCTCATTTATAAAATGAGAAATGCCTACTTACTGACTCCATAGAATGAAGATAATAAACCTTACTTCAGAGGGGTATTGTGAAGATCAAATGACATAATGTGTGCACAGTGCAGTAGATGCCTGACAAGCTGACAAATGTTAATTCCCTATACCCTTGTATTAGTTTTCTGTGCTGTGTAACAAATCACCACAAATTTAGCAGTTTAAAAAGCACAGATTCTTAACTCACTCTGTAAGTTAGAAGTTCAGGCTCTCTTGAGCTGGGCCTTTTGCTGAGGGTCTCACCAGGCAGAAATCAAGGTGTCAACTGGCCTATGCTCTCATCTGGAGATTGGGGTCCTCTTCCAAGCTTCTACTGGTTGTTAGCAGAATTCAGTTCCTTAGAGTTGTAGGAATGAGGTCCTGTTTTCTTTTTGGCTATCAGCCAGGGGTCACTCTCAGCTTGTAGCTGCTGCATTCAGGTCCTAGCCATTTGGCCTCTCACACCATGGCAGCTTGGTTCTTCAAAGCCAGCAGATTGGAGTCTGTTCAGGCAGATGGGAGGGGATTATACAGGACCAAATATACCAAGGGTAGGTGGGAATCTTGGAGGCCATCTTAGAATTATGCCTACCACATCATCTAAGTTTGAAAAGCAGAGATCAGGAAGAGTTTGAAGATGCAGGAAGGTTGAGAAATAATTTATTGAGAACCCTGAGGAAATCCAGAGCCCAGTTGGAGAGATGGGTTTGAAAAGAAGAAGGAACACATATTTCTGTAAGACACATGGGTAAGAGGTAAGCATAGGTGAGCTACAGGAAAATTTGTAGCTGAGAGGATGCTAATGCATAGAGTAATGCAAGGATATTTTCACTCATACTTAATGGTGTTTCTTTGGAATGAATAAATGATGAAATAGATGAAAGAATAAGTTCTATTCAAAGTACACATGCACATATACCTCTCAAACCACTGTCTTTTCAATTTTACTGTGAATAATTGGTATTTTGGGGAGCCATGTCAACCCATTTTCTCACATGGGTGATAGAATATTCAATTGTGGTATGTAACACATGAAAGTGTTAAGAATCATTTTGCACATATACAATGCATTTCCTAATGCTGTTATTAATATTTACTCCAATAAAGTGCCCCCAAATCATTCAAATTTAAGCAGCTTCAAGTTTTCATGACTTGATTTTTATAAAATATTGCAAATGAAAATTAGCTGTTATTATTGTGGTTCTTACTGTTAACCTAATTTTTTGGGAAATCCTCAAAATTTTATTAAGGTTAAAACATACATGATTCTTTTCTTCTCACCAACAACCCTGCTTTGATTCTAGTAAGTATAATTCTGCTTTTGAATTCAAATCAACAAATACTTGTTGAGAAACGATTATGCCCACAGAATGGTATTAGGTGCTTTGAGGTATGTACAGATAAGCTGTGGTTTATACAAGGCAGTTATTTACATTCAAGTGGGGGAGATAAACATAAGTAATTAAGTCTAATTCAAGGCAAATTTGCTCATTGCAATAAAAGAGGTACAGATGAAGGGCCATGACCGCACAGGTTAGGGGAAATCTGGATCAGCTTCTTAGGTGAAGTAGGGTTTAAACTGGGCTTTGAAAGAAGATTAGGACTATGATAGACATGAATGGAGAAGCCAGTGTTAGAGGTTATGTTAGCTTATGTAAAGGAAAAGATGAAATACTTTGGAATATTCAGGGAGCTACTGAAGTATAAACCATAATGTGTGCTATCAGGTCGGACAGGGATGATTTAATGGAAGTAAAGGACTAGACATAAAGATGAAAGGAAAATCATGGCCACGATGAATACCAGGATGGAGAAGTTAGTAATTATTCTACATGCAATGAAGCTCCATTGAAGGTTTCTGGGTAGTGAAGTGAGGGGAATATTCTTAGGATTAGGACTTTGGTAGTGGAGAGTGAAAGAGGAAGGAGATACGTTTGGAAAATGGCATAAAAATTACTCAATAAATATTTCTTGGCTGTCTATAATCTTCCTGATGATGTTCTAGCACTGGGGATTCAAAAGAAGTAATACACAGTGTCTACCCTCCACATAAACCACACAACTTTCTAATGACGTCCTGCTGCTGCACGCATCTGTGCACAGGTGTGACCATACTGTTAAGTAGATGATAATGAAGGTGGGAGGTAAGGCTAACAAGATATTAACAAATTGTGAAGGGTTTTGCATGATATATTGGCCACTGAAGAATTTATATGATCAAAGCATTTTTTAAAGAGATGATTCTAATGCAGGGCAATGAAATGAAAATAAGAGGGAAAACCTGGTAGTTGGGAGAGTGCTTTGGAGACTACTGCATGTTTATGTGGGAATTGATCAGGGCCTGGATGAGGGAAGAAATAGAATATTGATGAATGAGGTCTGAGAGTGGGAGAAAAGGGATTGGGTTAAGAGCACAGGTTAAGCATTTAACTTTGGAACTAGATGACTCTTCCTCAAGATTGAAGATCTTAATAGATGACTGAAAATGGGAGAGTTCAAAGCTGCAGGAGTTCATACCCACTCACCTCTATTTTCTAAGGTTGACAAAGTCAACCTTAGTGAATTTGGGGTGGCATAGACTCTGAGGACACTAAGTTTAAGTAGGTCTTTTTGAGGGGATAGACTAATACAGCATAAGGGGCAAGTAGAGGTACAAACAGTAACTGGAGACTGCACCTTTGTGGGGGTTTCTAGTTGCCTGTTTGTGTACATTTTTTCCCCATTATTTCCCTAGTATGTTGAATGTTTGATGGTATTTCTTGTCATGGGAATCATATGGCTCAGCCCTCAAATATATGAATAGGTCTCCGCCCTTTAGTCCTGCTAGGTCACCATTTTTGGCTATGCAGACTGCACACTGCCCTACTCCAAGGGGGCACCGTTCGCATAGATCACAATGCAAATAGTGTCCCCTGGAGTTGTGCGATATGGTGACCCTGTGTGCAGCTACTGATGAAATTATGGAGGCCTATGTAAGGAGATTCCTCTCTCAGGATGAAGAGGAGTTTTTCAGATCTGACTCCCTAAATAGGAGTGGAGGAAGCACCTCTCTGTACCTGCTGAAGTATTAGGTCTTGCTTCAAGAGACCACAAAGATCTCTCTCAGCTTGTGGTTGATGATGACTGAATCCTGGGTTTGGAGAATGGTTTATTTCTCTTGCCTTCCCTGCATATAGCTTATCTTTGGTCTCTGAAAAAAGAAGGTAAGGACTCCAAAATCATTTTTCTTAGAACAAGAAAAGCAACATACAATTCTATTTAAAAAATCTGTGCCCCTGAAGAAGCAAATAT
>PVKH010012757.1:0-17130 GCA_004027955.1 Chaetophractus vellerosus
TGAAGTGAATCAATAAATCATAATTTCTGTCAATTATGCTATTCATCCAAGGGGATCGTTGTGCAGCTTTGAAAACCAGGCCCTGACTGCAAGAGGCAGGCTCCTACTGGTGTGTGTATCCACCAGTAAAGGTCATTTCCTAGGCAGGTCATCTTAATAGTAGCAATATTCCAAGAACAGGCTGGATCTGTGAGCCACCAAAATGAGAGATGTTGGGCACTCACTACATGCATCATGCTACAAAAGGTAGAGGTGGGATAGAGGCTTGGGAGGAAGGGATAAGTAAAAGCGTGAATTTCAGTGTGCTAAGAATATATGGTATGCCTTATTCTGCCAAAAATCCTGCAGAGAAGGAATCAGCACCCTTATTTTTCACAAGAATAACTTAAGGCATAGAGAGGTTAAGAGGTCTGTCCAAAGGGAACTATTATATTGGTAGGAGAACTAAAATTCAAAAGGAGTTTTATCCACTTCTAAAGTCTGGACACTTTCATTTTGTTATTCGATAAGTTTATGTCTATAGTTGACCGGGTTCCGATATTCAATTTGTCATCCTTAAAGCAGCATTTTACCCTTTAGTACATGTGGGAAAATAGGAAAAATAGGATGTGTTAACATGGATTTCCGAAACACAGAGTTTTGTAACCTCTGCATTATTGATGTTTTGGGCCTGGTCATTTTTTGTTGTGGGGACTGTCCTGTGTACTGTAGGATGTTTATCAGCATCCCTGGCCTCTACCCACAAGATGCTAATAGCACCCCAACCCCAGTTTTCACAACCCAAAATGTCTTCAGATAGTACCAATTGACCCCTAACAAAATGCCCATACTTGCACCACTTACCTGCATTTTGAAAACCATTGTTCTAAGGAGCCAGGGAATAAGCTCAGGTGTTGGATTTAAGACACCCAAGTTACCTTCCTATTTCTGTCATTTGCCAGCTCTGTGAATGTCAGAAATTCTTGATCTTATCTGTGACTCAGAATCCTAACTATAAAAACTAAAAATTATGACTGTGTTTATTTCATATAATTAGAATGCCCCCAAACAAATGTGAGGCAAGATGAGGAAATATTTCAGATATATGAATGTGCTAACCGATATAAAAAATGAATAAAGAAAATAAAAATCAGCAAACAGAAATTTAGATCATTTTAAGGTACACGGTTGTTTCCTGAAAATTATCAGAAATCACATAAATAGGGCTACTAACCCTTAACAACTGAGGGGGCTCATTCTGAAACCTGTCACGCTGCGTGATAACTGTTAACGGAGTTTTTGATAACCTTAAAAGTTGTTAGTCCCTATCCTGTAAGTGAGACATGGAATCCATCCTGCACAGTCTGGACTAGAACAATAGCTAAAGGAATAAATCCTTGTTCTTATGGAATTACAAAGCAACAATGAAAAATACAAGGTGCAACATCAAGCGTGGGTATATTGCTAGAGATGTCTTTCAGCATACAAAAGAAAAGGTATTTCAGAAATAGCTGCTTCCAACAATAAGGTACTTCTATCACTTCCAAGTCGCTAAAACATATAGTGTGTCCCATATGGACCTGAAAAGACTATTTTTAAAAGAAAAAAGAGTGAATTGACTCACTACATAAATATGAAATCCAGGTCAAACAATTCTCTAATTATCCAAACCATATCTTAAATAATCTAAAATCGCCAGTAATTTGCATTTCTAAATATTTTATTATTTCTCTATATTCCTCTTGCAAAGTGAAGATATAAAGCAGAATGAAATTTTTCACTAATCCAACCTTGGGTAGGAATGATAATTCTGAATATTACTCATGTTTATAACCTCCACAAGCATAAGCAGTCTGTCAATAGAAGGGGGGCATGCTCATTAAAACTCCATAGGGAGGAAAACACATGCAACCCATCAGAAATATGATAAAACTTGTAAAATGAACATGAAATTAACTGCCCATTTTGGAATATAATTTTTACTATGGTATCATAATTGAAAGTAAGTATATGAGTAATATACAAATTAAAGGTTTTCAACTGGCATTTCAGTATTTCAATAATGCTATCTCTATTGCTAGAAGAAATTCTCCTTCTCTGTGCTCCAGAACTTTCTTCCTTCCTGGTATCTATTTTTAAATAGTATGCATTGTTGTACCCTTTTTTTGTTGCCTCTCTTCAGCCATCCCCCAGGTTGGTTATGGTCAACCATTGTTTGTATCTCTGAGTGTGGATGCTTGAAACTCATTTTGAAGGGAAAATGTTTTTTGTCCTCTTCTTTTTCCATGTTGTGCTTTTCCGATGGCCTCATACATTCATACATTTTTTATCTTTTTTGACTTCCTTCCTTCTGTAGCTCTACCCCTTCTTTTTTTTCTTTATTTTTAAAGAAGTTTTAGATTACAAAAAAGCTACAAAAAATATATAGGGGATTCCTATATACCCCACCCCCTTCCCCACTCACATTTCCCCCTATTAATAACAACTTTCATTAGAGTGGTACATTTGTTACAATTGACGAACAAATATTGAAGCATTGCTACTAACCATGATCCATAGTTTACATTATGGTTTACATTTTGTACCACACAGTTTTGTAAATTTTGACAAAATGTGTAATGGCCTGTGTCTATCATTGCAATATCATGCAGAACAATTCCAATGTCCCCAAAATGCCCCATGTTACACTCATTCTTCCCTCTCCCTCCCCTTAGAACCTCTGGTGACCACTGCCTTTATATCACTGCTACAAGTTCTTCCATTACCATAATAACAAAAATTATACTTTGCTTCATAATTTTATTCTCCCCCTTTATGTTTGTTCATTCCTCAATCTTGATGATTTTGGGATGGTGATGCACACTCTGCTTCAAATTGAGAGGGGGCCTAGATTCCATGAGGCAGATGGGTGGAACTATCTTACTTGCAGTCGCAGATACTCTCTGTTTTTTTGGGATGGACATTGTGTCCATCATCATCCTTTTGATAGTTGTCCTGGGTGAGTCTTATGAACTGGAGAGTAGGTGCTAGCTGCAACTCTACTGAGGTTTAGCTCTATGCCTTCTTTATTTGATTGGTTCACAATTCTGGAGGTGTTGGGCAGACTACTCCCATGGGCCAAAGTTAGAAGAATAAAAATTCCCATATATACAGTACCATGGACAGCAACAGCAGGTCCATTGTCCAGTGAGATTCTGCAAGGTTTGTACTCCACAATCAGTGAACCATATCCTTTCTCAGAGTGGGTTGAAGTTCTTTATGCAATTTTAGGAGTTTAAGACTTTCATATAAATAATAAAAGATCTTGCTCTGATCTACAAAGGGACTAGGAGGAGTAGTCTTGGCCAGTGAAAATCTTAAACCACTCTAAACTAGAATCAAATGTCATTCATGGAGCTCTGGATGTCAAACCCCTGAGTAGAGATGATATATCTTTTCAGAATCATAATGTGCCGATAACATCTCTAATTTTACTTTTTGCATCTTTACAGTGTGAGTCACAAATCTCTTTGGGTTTCCTTTACATTTGCAGTAGTGTATTTGTCTTTTGCAAGAAATCTTTACCTGGATTTAGGAATAAAGAAATAAAGTGTGCCAGTCATATTAGTGCTTTCCTATAGGTTGTAGACTCAGCAGTACTTCTGACATAATTTACCAGAGCTGGAGAGCCTTCAATATAATCTTCTAAATGTTTATTGAAGGTTAGTACACGCATTTTTCCTTTTCATTGTAAAAAGGATAAAACCTGTACAACAATTGTATTTTACAACAGCCCCTTCTCAGTGTCATAAAACTGAAGTTGTAATTTGGAATTGATAGCTACAGAAAAGAACACCAGTTCAGGATTTTTCAAGTTTAAGACAAACACTTTGCACATATACCAGTTAAACCTCCAGCACTTAAAATCCTGTGAAGCAAATTCAGGCCCTAGGGCTTGATGGGATAAGCACTACAGGTGCTTTATTTATAACAGCAAGTGGAATCATCAATCTAACACATTTGATACATGTGCTGTTCAGTTTTTGAAAAGTAAAAAGAAAGCTGAAGGAAATGAACATGGCATATGACTATGCTATGCATTTTGAAAATGCACATATCTAGAATTGAAACATAATTTATCTTGCAGTTACACAAGCATTCTAGAGGCCTCTCTGCGGAGTCAGCAAAGTGTCATGTATTGGCAATTAGCCTGGAGGGAGGTGAGGTCACTGACCAGATTGTAGAAGGGAGACCTTGCAATTCTGAAAAGATTTCGCTCAGTAATGTGGAGCTGGTGTTTTCTACCTTGGGTAAATTCTGACAGTTGGGGCATTAGAATATTATATAAATAGAACTGTATGGCCTCTGAAAAATTGGCTAATGCCTTGTTCTCCTGGTGAGGACAGTATTTCTATCTTAATTGGTTTCAAAAACAAAAACACACCATACTTAATGCCAGATAGCAAGAGAAATCATCAAGAGTCAATCCTGGTTAAGAATTATATTTTGGGCAGGATCAGCAGACTTGAATGTATGTGACATTTATCGTAATGAAAAATAAGAAATAACCAATTCACATGTCCAAATATTTGAGAATAGCAGCAACAAAAGAAAGAGGCAAGTGTCATTCAACACTGATTTTCAGCTTTATCTATGAGTGTGTAACTTGTGTCAGAAACTATATATAGTAGTTGGCATCTAAAATGAAGGTACTCCCTACCAGCAATATGTTTTTTACTCTAATATGGAAAACAAAGCAATTTTATGATACTGTAACATAAACATATATAATATAAATATAGTAATACAAAAATGTACAAAGTTAAAAAAAGTTTCATGGAGGATAGAATGATTAATGCCTGTTTTACTCTACCTGTGGGATAAGGAAAAGATTTAAAGACAAGAAGGTATTAAGGAGCAAGCTGGAACCTGGAAAGTATGACTGTTGGGACAGGGGTAGTTTAATAGATTATGTGACTGTCTACTAAGGCAGGAAATTGATGGGGAAAATATCATGTGATCTAAAATCAAAGAGTTTGAACCAAAAAGCATGATTTAATTTTAATAATTCTAGCTCTTACAGAACTGGAGTAGATTATTCAAGATAAACCATCAAACCCAAGAGGTTTGGTGGGGGTGTCGGTTGCCAAAAGCAGTGAAACAAATGTCATTAATGTGTAGTTCAGGTGACAGGTAAGAATCTGAACTAAAAGTGTGGCCATGGAATAACAGACACAGAACAGACATAAGAGAAATTTAGGAGTTAAAACCAGTAATCATAACTTCACTAGTCAATATTCAATATAAAGTTAAAAATTCATCTATGCAATAACTCTTGGGGTAATCATCACGGCAAATGATAGTTTTAAGTACCACCATGTCAGTATAAGTTTTCCAAGTAAGTGAAAAGCTCAACAAGAATTAAAAATCATTCATTAATAGAAATACAGGCAGGAGAAGAAACCATATTAAAATGATACCTTGTTTCTATAAAGGATGAATGGAGCATTCTTTGTGCTCCTCAAAGTCTACTCACTGACATATATACATACCCAACAGAAATGTGTACTTATATTCACCAAAACACATGTGCTAGAATGTGCTTATTGGTACTATTCATAATAGTCTCAAAATGGAAACCCTCGGAAATCTACCACCTGTAGAGTTGACAAATAAAATGTTGCATATTCTCACAATGTGGAATATTAGGACTCAATGAGAATAAAAACATTGTAACCACAGAGAACAGGATAGTTAGATCTCATAAGCCTCAGGCTGAATGAAAGAAGGCAGGGACAAAAGAATACATACTGTATTAGTCTATTCATATAGACAAAATTTTCTGGTATTAGAAATCAGCATAGTTTTTACTCTTCGGGGGAGATAGTGATTAGATGGAGATGTGAGGAGTTTTAGAGTTCTGTATGTGGGCTACATAAGTGTGATTGGTTTAAGACAACTTACCTAGCTGCCCCCTTGTGATAGCAATGTGATGAACTTTTCTGTATTATATTTTAATGAAAAAAAATTTAAAAATGATAATGAAGAGGATAGGAAACAATCACAAGCAAATGGATTATTGTAGAACAAATGTGAATGGACCTTTCAGATAAGCCTCTTGGTATACTTACTTACATGTAACATTATACATACAACGACAGAGAAGCCGGGTAGAGTCTATTGGGTTTAATTACATCCCTGGTTTTTAGTGATTCCTCACAAATATACTCTTTTGACTTTGTGTTCACTTGCATGCTTTTGGGGGGTTATGCTTATACAAACTGTATCAAAAATTATCTACTGGTTGCTTTTCTGGAATGTATAATCATTCCAAGGTCTTCTGTGGGCTGTCGGTGGAAACTCACAAGTGGTCATGGATTGGAACAATGTACCACTTTATCCCCTGCAAATAATGGCTTCTAGCCAATTCACTAGAAGAATGAAACTGCCTTGTATCAGACTTCCTGCTGTGCATTAGAATTTCAGTTACAGCTGCTACCCTGTCATAACACTTACATTTCTTCACTTACAAGGCCAGCTTCACAGAAAAAATTCCTTGTATTCATTGTCTGATTATCAACTTCACATACCTTGGAAACAGGCTATGGCTCAAACATGTGTATAATTCAAAACCTTATTTTAAGAGTCAGATCTGGAAGAATAAAAGATTTCTAACCACTGTTAATGGGCTCTTATAACTAAAATGATGACATAAAACTAACATTTAAAAAAACAACATTTTAATGGAAAAATTTATTAGAAATATGAAATTATTTAGATAAATGGAAGGAAAAAAAATTAACATAGAACAAGGTGGGCCAGGAACTTATTCAGAACATTGGCACCCTGCCGAGTACCCCTCTGGAAGGGGACATGCAACTTTAATCTTTATTATGGAGTGATCATAACTGGACTGATTCTGAATGCCATCTGCTCTCAATGAAGCATTGGAGTTACAGGCTGCTTGCTTTGGTTTGTCCTTCACCCCTGCTCTCCAATTTCACCCAAAGTCCCATTTTGAAAGGTTGAATTTTATTAACTGAAAAGTTTATGATAGTTAATATTCTGTATAACAATCACTCATTTTTAATTAATAGCAGAGTAGACAGCTGAGGTTCCTTCTTCAACCCTGAAGAGCAAGTCAAATGGAAGGATCTATTATCATATAACCAGAGGTCTCTATTGAGGCAGCAGGAGGATGAGATTTCACCGGGTGCCCAGATGAATCTTGAATGTTAGATACTACATCAACTCTGAAGCCTAATTGTCTTTTTGCAATGTAGACACTCAATTTAGATTAGTGGTAAAGAGATGGAGACAGGTATGTGTCCTTCATATAAAATAAAGGGGAAGTGATGCATTCTGGTTTCTAATATATAATATCCTAAATTAAGCTAGGTATCCTGACATTCATTTGCTTTCTTGTGCCCTATTGTATTTTGTGCCTTTTGAATAGGGTGCATTAGGTCACATTACTTAGGTTATGTGGGAGCCTAAAATAAACTGGTAACATTTTATAAGATACCTCTGGCCATAAATGATTATGACTACTTTGCAATATAGGGGATAATTAGTATTAATTTAAAATTCTTGGGAATCTTTTTATGAGCTTAGGAAAAGCAGATTCATTATTGTTCAGGAGACACTGGCTGTTAAGTAGTTAAATCTAAATGGTTTTGCTCTTTATCCTTATATTTCTTATTTCCAAAGGAATAATTCTTTGAGGGCCACAATTCAGATAACATGATAAAGTGAAAGATTTTGAGAAATTCATGGGAGTTATTTTGAATGAATCCCCAGAGAGTCCGTGGGCTGCGTGATAAAAGTGTAAAGATGGCACTGCATTTCATATATACCAGAAAGCATTAGTTACAAATGCCATTGCTTGGATATGTTAGCATCATTGCTTTCTCTGATTATGGAAATGCAATACATTTTCCCCAAAGACAATATACATTTACACATGAAATCAGCCTGCCTTTGTATTTTCCTGATTAGTGTCACCATTGTGTCTGGCAACTCACCTAAGGCAAGCTCCTACCACCCAAATAACATATGTTACTATTTCCTGGAACGTCCATTCCTGGGGCCTCTCTGAAAGGATACCACTAAATTACTGTCAAAATGCATACTTATGGCTCAGCATAACTCAATTACTCTGACAGCATTTCTTACATTTATCTTTTACTACTTAAAGATTTATTGTTCTGTCCCTTAAGTAAAACTGTGGAGCAAATAAAAAAACAATTTATTCCTAATTTGTAAAGTCAGTAACAAACAACCTTGGCCCCTTAAAAATAGATTACTAAGGATAATGTTCTAAGAATCTCTTTGTCATCAAACAGAATTTTTAAACAGCGTTGTGTTTTAAGATTGAAGCACTTCTCTTTTAAGGCTATTCCTTATCCTGTGAAGCTGCCCTTGTAAAAGATGCACAATGACAAAATATTAGAGCATTAAGGTCGACAGAGGATAGCTGGGGGAAACAGAAAATTTTCAATGTTAACAAATATTTTGAAGTTTTCTTTTCACTAACTCTAATGGCACACGCATAAAAGAAAATGTAAAGAAATTGTTTTAAAATAATGATGGGTGCATAGCAAGTAGAATCCCAATTTGGACTCAAGAAACCCTTGAATATAATGAACCAAAATGTGTATAAAATAATGGAACATCATCATTTCTCGAGGAAGTTAAATGCACTTAATAGATATTTGAGACTCAATAAGTAATACAGGGAGTCACAAGACCTAGATCATGACAAAGACTTTGAACTTCTTTTAACTGTTAGTTGACAAGTCACTTTACTTTTCTGTACTTTCATTTCCTTGCCTGTAATTACAAGAATGAGAGGAAATTTTTTTCCAACGCTTTCATTTTTTATTGACAAAAGGAGGGGGAAAGGAACAAAAATGTGTCTTGACTCTTCATAATCCTGTCCATAAGTATGGGAAAAAAATTAATTGTCTGTCCTGTGGTTATCTGAAAGTTTGCCTGTAATATTACACTATGCTATGTGATATGTTGTGAAGACCCAAACTGGTTTCACCTTTCTCAATACCATGAATTCTGTGAAGCCAGAGACAAAACGCCTGCCCATGGGTTAATGTTTGATGAATAAATCCAAACCCATCACCACCAACAGGAAAATCAATCTAATATTCTGCGACTGAAGGGTGAGCGACCCTTTCTTCATAAACACCAACAGCTCTTCTAAGTAACCAGATCCAACAGTAAACTATCTGTTTTCTTTGTCAGTTACCAATAATTATTGCCATTTAGAGCAGCTAGAAACTAGAATACCCCTAAAGAGATTTGGGAATATTCTTGCATTTTTGAAGTTTCACAAATATCTATTCTTTCCAGGCAATTTTCTATTCATCACCTTCTGATTCTACAATCCAAATATAGCAGTAATATAGCAAATATAGCAGTAAGAATATTTTCATATAAAGTACATTATCTAATAGAAATATACTGTTTTATAGAGCAAACATGTCCACTCAACAATTTACATCCATCACCTTACTTGATGGAAAAATCTCTACGAATTAGAGACTTTAATTCTCCGAGGGCACAAACGTAGTGAGTGAAGGACCTGCGATTCAAAACCAGACAGTCTGCATAGCATGTATGATTGTTTTGTTAATTCACAACTTATCAAATAAAAAATAGTCTAAATCCAGAGTCTATGTTCGTTACCATTATACTGTACTCCATCCTATATTGTCTTAAGTTTCAAATTTGCACACACACTGCTAAGAAACACAGATACTTCCCTCACCTTAAAACTTGCAGGGTGTTTCTCTGCTCTTGGCCTTTTGCCATGCCACAAATCCCCCAACCATTTAGAGAGATTACTTTTCCTTTTAAAGTCAGCTATCCTTTGCTTTCTTTCTTCCCTGACACTTGGGAATCAAAACTCTCCCAAGTCTTCTGCATTCTTCTCCCTCAGGCTATTTCCCTGTGTTATGTTTTAGTTTGTCTGCTGTTAAAACAAATACCATACAATGGGTTGGCTTAACAACAGGAATTTATTGGCTTGTGGTGTCAGAGGCTACAAGGCTTGCTTCCTCCCTGGGGCCAGCAACTTCTGGCTGACTGGCAATCTTTGGGATTTCTTGACTTTTCTATCACATGGCAATCATGATAGTATCTTCACTTTTCCATTCTCTTCTGGGTGCCATTGACTTCCAGCTTCTGGATGCTCCCCATGGCTTCTCTCGCTCTCACTCTGCTTAGAAATCCAGCCAGATTAAAGTCCATCCTGATTCAGTGGGGCCACACCTTAACTGAAGTAACACCTCAGAGAGATCTTATTTACAATGGGACCACGCCCACCAGAATGCAGACCAAGCCCAAGAACATGTCCAAACTGAGGTACAGGATTCAATCCCAACACCATCCTAAACAAAAAATTGTTTAGGATTGCTTTTTTGTTATCAGGAATTTGTTACTATTATCAGAATGGGGAAACAGAATAGCAATCAACATGGGGAAATTAAACGTTTAATAAAAACTGAACATTCGCTTTTCTTGGATTTTTTCTTCATGAGAAACTGGAATAATAGTTAAAATCATTTAACTTAAAGAGCTGCTTGATTCAGCTGCCCAGAACTACAATGGTCAAAGCCTAAATTGCCTTGAATAGAGTTATAGCCATCCATGTTTGGAACAGATTTTGCTTATTTTTCTTCCTTTGAATAGCTGATCATTAAAATCTGTGGAATGCTCTAAACCAGGCTGACCATGTTTTAGGAGCTCCAGAGAAAGTCATGGATTCTCCCCTCCATCTTACTTAACCCTGGGAAAGAAGTGCATAGTCTGTGTGTTTTCGCTTGCTTCAGGGAGCCATCAGCCAGTTCTTGTTCTGCCAGGACCTCAGGAATTGTGCCCAGTTGTGTTAGCTACAGCTTTATGCCACCCTCATATATTATACCTTTGCAACCTCACTTTTTTGAGATTCTACTAAATTGCCACTATTCCTGCTTTTGCTTTTTCCTGCTTAATAGTTTGATTAAAGGAGGAAGAGTCCTAGGGAGGCTGATGGCCCAATACCAAAGAGAGATTAATCCCCCGAAAATGGACTAAGGAGCAATTCCTCTTATTTGCAGCACATTTATTCCGGATATGGAGTTTCCCAAAGGTTAGTGTGCATAAAATCACTGAGAATGTTTTAGGTGATACATGGATGAATATAAAAAATAAAAGTTGTGCGTTGATTACAATATATAACATCCCATCCCCTCCCCCCATAGCATTTCATACTTTGTTTGGATATCATTTCTTAGAACAAGGGAAAGTCAACAAAGCAAGGAGACAAAGTCAATTTCAAGATAAATGATGATACCGGTGGTATACAGAAAGAAAACTTGCAAAGGTACTAATTGGATAACAGAAGTCTAAAAAGCATTGCCTTAAAATATTGTGACACTCATTAAAAGCAGGAAACAGACACATTCCGACTTTGGGGTGAGACGACTCACAAGCTAGGTCAACTTGGACAATGTTACTTTAATTCCTGTGGCCTCCCTCAGCCTCTTAATCCAAAAAGATAAGTTGCTTTTATCAAACTGTGGATTAAAGAACATGGCTATGTGTAGGACCTACAGTAGAGTAGAAAGCTAATACATTTTAGTTTACCTTTTCCCCATAGACTCACCTGATGAATTAAGAAACATAGTAAGTGAAGCTTATGTATGGGCTGAGGTCTATAAATGTTTTCTTTTCACCTCTTTCCTGCCTCTTTCTCTCTCTCCTCCACAGATAACCTCTATTAGTCCCTGAAAACAGGGTTAATTAAGAGGATTTTTGGAATCATAGTATGAAGGACAAAACCTACAAACTTCAAAAATTTTCAAAATCTGTTCTAAGTTGTTTTGTTTCTTCTGTAGATGGGGATTGAGAACTCTTATTTTCCAATGACTATTGGGAAGCTGGGTCACAAGAAGTTAACTTCTTCAAGAAGTGAAAACATGTTACCTTTTCCAGAGAGGGGAAAAATCTGTCAGTGAGAATAAAGCAATGTTCCAGTAACACTGAATAGTGCTCTAGCAATTTTTCAATACTCATCAGTGATAAATTTTTTATAAGGGATGTAATTCGGTGGTTCTAAAATTTAAATACACTTTTTGAACTATCTCTATAAGTAAAAAATTGATTTTCCTGGGAATATGGGATTATGTGGCTTAAAATTATGCCATAATTGATTGAAGCAGCAATCATTTTTATAGAGGGATTCTTATGTAGTTTTCAATGATCCTTTGCATAAAATGTGTGCATTTCTTGAAACTTTTATGTTTATATTTAACCAAAAGGCTGTTTGCAAAACACTTTTAAAAGAAAACAGTTATAACTTTCTTATTTTAAAAAATTTGGTTTAATATTTACATATAAAATATCTGTCCACTGCAGTCCTTAAAACACAGATATAGGATAATAAAAGAAAATAATGTTATGACTGAACTTTTTAAAGTTTTCAATTTATCTTTCTGTGAGAGGATATTATATCTGAAAATAATGCAAAAAAAAAAAAATCTAAGATGCTATTAATACCCAGGAGAGTAATAAGGAAGTTCATCAAAGCTTTCTCCTTGAGGAGATAACCTACTCCTTCCTACTAGGACTTTGAGTCAAAAACCCTCTAGAGACACTGCAGGGGAGAGATACCTCTAAGACAAATGTAAGCTGTTTGAGACTTGCCATGGGAAGATGACGATGATTTCACAATTTCAAGGAAGATAACATCACAGTATTCTTGTAAATTGACCTGTACAATATATCTCTTTAAAGTTTAACACTTAGAGAAGGAACTAAAGGAGATTTCTCTATTAAAAATATCATTAAAAATGACATAAATGTATTATTTAACAAAGATAAATCTATTAAGCATCCCAGGTAACCATAGAAAATGTTAAATGCCTAAATTTTAGTTGCACACGAATCCTCAAAAAGACCTAACAATGGTAAAGGTAGGTTATATCACCCATACCCCAAGAATATAGCAAACCAACCTCCACTGACAGGTCAATGAGGGAAATTATCTAAAACTAGTAGATATCCAGGTTAGTGGATCCAAGGATAAAAATTATATGATCATTTCCTTATATTTAGGAGACAATTTCTCAAAATTATTTAATAAATCAGCAATTTATGAATGCTTCAACCTACCTATGCATATTGATTTATATCTATCAAAATATCAATCAATACTCTACCTATATGTTTAAATTAGATCAACAGAGATATTTTAGCCCAAAGCAAGCATCTGACTTAATGGGAAAATAATGGCTGCTTTCCCATTAAAGACAGGGACAAGGAAAAAAATGACCACAATCTTCACTGTTATTTAATGTTTTATTGGAGATATTATCAAGATAACAAGACAAGAGAAAACAATTAGGGGCAAAAATTGGAAAGAATAGGCAAAACTATTTCTATGTAGATGATAAGGTAATATACCTGGAATTCAAAAGAATTGATTGTAAAATAACACGCACAATAAGAATTCAGTAAAATAGGAGGATATAAAATTAACATAAAACATCAATAGACTTCATATATCTTCAAACAATAACCAGTTAGAAAAGATAATGCAAGAGAAAAACCCCATTTCCCATAGCAAATTTAAAGATTAAATAGCAAGGAATAAATTTGAGAAAAATGAGCAAAACCTGTATAAAGACAATTTTTAAGTTTTCTGAAAGGTCAAGACTAGAATTGAACAACTGGAAGGCCACACCATATTCTTGGATAGGCTAACTTATTATCATAATCCTTTCAATTATCTCCAAGTTAGTAGATTTAATATAATTGCAATAAAAATGGCAATTTTATTTCCTGGAGGCAGAGAAATGGTTTATAATATCCATGTTAAAGAATGCATCTAACCCTTCCACAGTGGCAGCTACTTTGGAGCAGCAGCCGCAGCCCTCCACCAACCCCTGACCATGGTCCTCAACAAGCATCACAAGGTCACCAAGAATGCAAGCACGCTGAGGCATGGTCACTGCCGTGAAATCTCACCAAGCACACCAAGCTTGTGTGACACATGATCTGAGAGGTGTAAAGTGCCTTGGAGCTGCACAAGGTCTCCAGGGACAATTGGGCCCTCAGGTTCACCAAGGAAAGGGTGAGGGCACACATCTGAACCAAGAGAAAATATATATATATATATATTTATATAAACACATGCACACACACACACACCCCAAATAAAAATGATTAGGAGAAAAACATGAAAAAAAGATGTGTACTGCGGGCAAGGATAGCCCTATCAGAAATTCAAACATACTATAAAACCTCTCAATTTTTTTTCATAAAGTTTAGGTATCAGCACATGAATAGTTAAGTAACAATGGTCTAGAAGAGGAAAGTCCAGATTTGATCCAAGAATAAAAAAATATATTGATGTTTTCTGTGACTTCTAATGATTGGAGAAGTAGGTTTTTCATTCATTGATGTTGGGACAACTGGTAGTAATTTACAAAAAGATGAAACTGGATCTAGGCCTCACACTCTACAACAGAATAACTTACCAAGGGATTAGAAATTTAAAGAAAAATATGGATGGTTTCCTTTATAGGCAAGGAATGGAGGGAGGCATTTTATCATTCAAAATCCAGAAGCAACAAGACAAGATGGTATATTAAGACTTGAAAGAATATTTTTAGAAAACACACACCTTTAGGAAATTACAAGCTAAGAAAAAAAAAAGCATATTATATTACAAGAAAATGGTTTACCTCTCTAGCTTATAAATGGTCCTTAAAAATTAAGAAGAAAATAGTCAAAAAGCCTAATATAAAAATCGACAAACAAGTGAGAGTTCCAGAAAAAGATAAGCAAATGACATTTAGGCATATGAAAAAATGACCAGTCTCACTCATAATAAAAGTCATACAAATTAAACTACAAAGAAAATAACCAGTCTCACTCATAATAAAAGGCATGCAAATTAAACTACAAAGAGATACAATTTCTCACTTATCAGAATGACAAAAAACCAAAAGTTTTACAATATGCTCTGTTGGCAATACTATGGAAAAACAGGCTATTATATTGCTGGAATGACTGCAAAATGGCAGAACTCCTATAGAGGGGAATTTGGCAATATTGCACATGCATTATTAACACCTTGACTCATCAATACCAGTCCTAGGATTGCATCTAGGAGGAAAAGAAAACCATCTGATGTATGAAATAACCAAGGCAAATGGTTGGCCATAGCAGCATTATTTGATAAGAAAAAAGGTTGGAAACAATCTATATGTTCCAGGTTCTAAGAGGTTTAATGAACTGTGGTACTCCACAAAAAGTGTATATTTACTGTTGTGAAAAAGAATGAAGATCAGTATTAATGTATTAGTAGCAATGATCTCCAGGATATTAAATAAATGCTTTTTTTTAAAGAAGGCAAAAAGGAAAACAGTGGAAATAAGAATGCATACATGAATGTATTTTCTAAGTTTTAAGAAAAGAAACACTGGAAAAGAAACCAAAAATAATAAAAGTATTTACTTTAAAAGGTGGTAAGAAATAGAACGAAAGCAATATTTGCTGGGAGAAATTTTAAAATATTTTTTAAAACATGTAAATCTTTCATTTATTAAAATGTAAGTGTCATGAAAAAACTTAAAATTGAAAACAAAGTGAGACAAATGAATAAAAAGGCATTTTAATTTTGGTATCATAATTATATAGAGCTTGACTGTAGTAAGCATATTACTCTGAAAATGCATCCTTAATAGTATATATTCTAAGGACCAAAAGAACTACAAAAATGTCTTAAACGTTACTTAGTGGCTTTATTGTTCAGAAGCATTGCTTATATAATTATAAATTGTAGGATGACTCTGTTAAGTATATATGGTAATGTTGTTAGGAACCAAGAATTTCAGCAGGAGAGAAAAAAGTATCACATATAAAAATAAAGAAATTAAGTTCTTTCTTTAATATTATATATTAATATAATATTAAATTTGTGTTATGAATATTATATATATATTCATGAATATATATGTAGTCCATGTAGTCCACCTATATCTTTTTATCTATCTATCTAATGTATCTACCTACCTATCTGTCTCCAACTTTGTTCACTGAAATGGCCTAGAAGCAATGGCAGTCTCATAGCAATAAGCAATTAGCACCCAGATTTTGGATTCTTATCCTCACGGAATTGAAACCAAGTTCCTTAGAGAAATAGCTAACTTCAGATCTAGGACAGGAAAAGAAGAGGAGCATCGATGGACTGTTCTTACAGCCAGAAGCACTCACAAACTACAGGAATTTAACGATAGGACACATAAGTCAGCCAAATTCGAAACAATTTGACCATCAAAACGAGAAATGCCTGGAACTGATGGTAAAACGTTAGTAAGTGAAAATCAGTGAGTCTTTAGCAATCGTTTTTTTCATGGTACAAATATATCATCCCACAGATTACTTGCTAGTTCAAGGAGAAAACATACAAACACACAGATACTCATACATGTACACACAGTCACTCACACCCACACCATTGCAGTGCTGGTATCCAGTGGGCCCTCCCTTTACCAAATGATCCAACTTAGCATCCCTAAATGGGAGTGTTAACTTTTTGTGCTTTCTAATATGATGCATTTTGAAGACGATTTCATCATCTATTTAGCCTTCTTACCTGGATGCATAACTGAATATACACAAGTTTTTAGATCTAACTTTAAGTTTGTAGAAAATGTAAAGCATACAAGAAAGTTCAATGATATCATGAGAAGAAAGTCAGACAAATACAGAATATGGGATCTTATACATGACAAATGGTCTGGCTATTCCAAAGAGTTAATGTCACAGGGAAAAATAAAGAGACTACCCAAAATTTAAAAAAATGGTAAACCAAAATAACCAAATAGGATGTTTTAATCTTGATTGGCTCAATTTTAGAAATAAAGCTATTGAAATTGTTGTGAGGGGAATGTGGTTTGGAGCTATGTACCCCCAGAAAAACATGTTCTTAAATGTAAACCATTTCTGTGGGTATAAACCATTGTAAATGGGACCTTTTGAGGAGGTTACTTCAGTTAAGTTATGGCCAAATTGAGTCAGGATGGGTCTTAATCATATAATTGAAGACCTTATAGAGAAGTGCTCAGAGAGTGTAATGGTTTCAGAGTTTTATTTAATTGTGAATTC
>PVKH010012758.1:0-17129 GCA_004027955.1 Chaetophractus vellerosus
TTTTGTGACTGGATGAGTTATGGGTTTAGGATCATTTTCCTTCCAAATACTCAGTTGTTTCAAAACTTGTTGAAGACCTTCCTTCATCTCATTAGTCTGTGCCACTAAGCTGTCTATACACTAAATCCACAAGGTCTTAATTACTGTACCTTTATAGTGAGACTTAAGACCAGATAATATAAATCCATCTACTTTATTCTCCTTTTGAAAATTGTACTTACTATTCTAGATCATTTGCGCTACAAGGGAACCAGCTGTGGCTCAATTGGTAGAGCCCTAGTTTACCACATGGGAGGCCCCAGGTTCAGTTCTCGGGGCCTCCTCGAGAAGGAAGGCTGCCTCTCCAATGCAGGCGGCCGGGAGCAAGGCAGGCCCCAGCGCAGTGAGCTGACTTGGCAGGATGCCGCAGCAGGGGGAGACAAGCAGACACAGTAGAACACAAAAGCAAAAATGAACACAGCAAGAACAAGCAGCAAGAGGGAGATATATAAATAAATAAAAATAAATAAATCTTTAAAAAAATACTTTGCGGCACTCTGGGACTACGTTGAATCTATAGATTAATTCAGGGAAAATTAACATCTTAACAATATTGACACTTTAAATTCATGAACAAAGTCTCTCTCCCATTTGGTTATTTACTCTTGGCAATGTTAAGTAGTTCATCAGTGTATACATTTTGCATGTATTTTGCTAAATTTATCCTTGTTTCATGTTCTTCCATACTACTGTAAATGGTATAATTTGAATTTCATTTTCTGTTTATTGGTAATATATATAAATAAAATTGATTTTTGTATAATATTACATCCTGTGATTTGGCAGCACATATTTTTGTTTTTAAGATTCCTTATGGTTTTCTACATGGATGATTATTTTCCATGCAAATAAAGATAATTTCCTTTCCAATATAAATATTTTTTTCAATTTTTCATATTTTTTTAAAAAGATTTATTTTTTATTTATTACACATCCCCCCTTTCTGCTTGTTCTTGCTGTGTTCATCTTTTGCGTTCTTCTGTGTCTGTTTGTTTCCCCCTGCTGTGGCGACCCGCTGAGTCAACTCACCGCGCGGCAGCTTGCCCTGCCCACGGCGGCTTGCCTTCTCAAGGTGGTCTGCCCGCTCGAGGAGGCCCTGGGAACCGAACCCAGGGCCTCCTATGTGGTAAACCTGCGCCCTACCAATTGGGCTACAGCTGGCCCCAATTTTTCATATCTTATTGTACAGGTTGGTACCTCCAACACAATGTTGATGAGAAGTGGTAGCAATTAGGGCTTTCCAATTATATTAATGGTTTCAAAGAAACAACTTTTGATTTCACTCTTTTACCACTACTGTTTGCCTGTTTTCTACATCATTGCTTTTGTAACTTTCCTTCCTTCTACTTTAGATTTAATTTGCCCTTCATTTTCTAAATTCTTAAAGTGAATGCTTACAGTGGGAGTTTAAAAACCTTTTTATTTTCCAATATAAGGTTTTAATGGTATAAATTTCCCTCTAAGTGTCTGTTTAGATATATCATGCAAATTGATATGCTGTGCTTCCATTATTATTCAGCTCAAGATATGTTCTAATTTCCCTGGACTCAAAGATTATTTAAAGTATTGTTTAGTTTCCAAATATTTTAACACTTCCCAGATATATTTTTACTGTTTGTTTGTTTTCTGTTCCATGGTGGTCAGAAACCATACTCTGTATAATCCGAATCCTTTTAAATTTATATATCGAAACTCATTTTATTACCCAGCATATAGTATGTATTAGTGAATGTTCTACATGGCCTTGAAAAGAAAGTTCATCTTTAAGTTCTTAGGTGTAGGGTTCTCTAAATGTTAGTTACCATTGATATTGTTGCTCGCGTGTTCTACATTTCTTAGAGATTCTCTATCTACTTTTTCTATCAAATACTGAAAGAGGAATATTGAATTCTCCAACTATCACAGTGCCTTTGTCTGGTTCTTCCTTCAGCTCAGCCAGTTTCTATGTCCAGTATTTACTTTTAAACTATTTGTATGTTTGTTTTTAATGTGTCACTTATATAAGTATATACTTGTGTCTTGCTTTTTTTAGCTATCTTTTAAAATTAGAATTAATCAATTTAAATCTATTGTAATTATTAATATGGTTAAGTTTAATGCTATAGCTTGCTATTTGTTTTCTATTTGTCCCATTCATTCTTTGCTCATTTTTCCTCCTTACCTGTCTCCTTTGAGCTGAACATTTTTTAGATTCAAATTTCTCTTACTAATTAACTAAACATTTTTAGTTGTTACTCTAGGAATTGTAATATGCTTTCATTCCATTACAGTGTGTTTCATTCCCCCTCATCCTTTGCACTACTGTTCTCAAAAAGTTTACTTCTACATGTTATAAACCAGATAAGACATTGTCAGTATATTGGCTTTAAACAATTATCTTTTAAAGAAATTAAAAGAGAAAATAAGTATTTTATATTTACTCACATATTTACCATTTCTAGAGTACTTCATTTCTCTGAGTTTCCACCTAGTATCCTATTTCTTTAGTGTGAAGAATTTCCTTTAACTTTTCTCATATTTTAAGTATACTGATAATGAATTCATTCAGCTTTTGTATAAAAATGTTTTTAATTTTCATTAATTTGAAGTGCATTTTAGTGGACTATAGATTGCAAGGGTTATTTTTTCTTACAGAAACAGCTTGCTTTGTTTCTGATAAATCAATAGTAATTTTCTCATTATTTCTCAGTACATAAAGTGAAGATGTTTTTCCACTGATTTCCAGCAAGTTGATATGATGTGCTTAAAGAGAGGTGTGTGTCTGTCTTTATCCTGCTAGGGGTTCAATTAAGCTTCTTGAATCCTTGGGTCTATCGTTTTCATCAAATTTGGAAAAATTCAATATTTATTTCTTCACTTTTATTCTGCCCCTTTTCTTGCTCTCCTCTCTCAACTTCTGATATGACAAATATGCATATATTGGAAAGCTTTATATTGATCAGAGGTCTCTGGGCTTCGTTCATTTTCTAGGCTTTTTTCTCTCTGAGCTTCAGTTTTAATAGTTTTTATTATGCTATCTTCATAGCCACTCAACTTTTTTTTCCTGCTCTCTAATGTACTATTAAGCATATCCAGTGACCTTTTAGTTTGAAAATTGCAATTATTTTCAGATCTAGAAGCTTGTTGTTGTTTATACTTTTTCCCCTTCTCACTATGTTCATGTTTTCCTTCAAATCCTTGAAAATATTTTGATACCTGTTTTAAAGTCCTTTTTGGGGGCTGGCCGTATAGCCCAGTGGATAGGGCACCGGTATACCACATGGGAGGCCCCGGGTTTGGTTCCCGGGGACCTCTCCTAGCAGGCAGACCGCCTTGAGAAGGGCAAGCCGCTGTGGGTGGGCGGAGCCGACGTGGGCAGGGCAAAAAGCTGCCATGGACAGGGCAAAGCCGCCACGGACCGGGCAGGTCGTCCGCGAACGGAGCGCAGCTAGCCACCCGCGAACTGAAGCAGAGCCGGCCGTGAATGGAAACAGAAGTCGCCCACAAGCGGGGCAAAGCCACCTGCGCGGTGACCAGTCTTGGCGCGTCGCTGCAACGGGGGGAGACAAAGCGGACAGAGAGGAACACAGGAATGGACACACAGCAAGAGCAAGCAGAAGGGGGGGGGTATGTAATAAAAAAAAAAAAGTCCTTTTTGGGTAATTTCGTCATCTATTTCATTTCTCTTTTTATTGAAAAAAATTTACTCTTGCTTGTAAGTCAGATTTCCAGCTTCATTGCCAATCTAGTAATTATTAAATGGATGCTAAGCATTTTGGATATTTTGCTGAGTGTCTGGATTTTATTTATCTTCCTTTTAAGATTATTGAGTTTTGTTCCTGCAGGCAATTAATTTACTCGCAGGTTAACCTAATTTTTTGTCAACCTTTTTTTTTCCCTCAAAAAGTGACATTTATTCAAAGAAAAAAAGAAAAAAATGACAAGATGCCCATCACTTGGCTCTCTTCCCTCCCCCTCCTGCTTCTCAGATGAGGTCAGCAACACTGAGGGGCATCTCTTCAATGGAGGCTGTCAACCTTATTTTTAAGTTTTGTTGGGGCAAGTCTAGAAAAGCCTTTAATCTAGGGCTACATTAATCCTTCTCCTAAGGTATGACCTTTCTGAAATCTCTACTGAAAGCCTGGGATATGCAAGGAGGTCGTTCCACTATGAATAAACAAAACTTGAATATTTTGTAGATCTCTTTACTGTCTGGTGGTTATGTATTTCATTCATAGCTTCCAGCAGCTGTTCTTTTGGTCTGGCCTCAAAAATTCTCACACTGTTCATACACAGCTTAGTATGCAGCCAAATACTGTTGCCTCGGTCACTTTATTAAGAAATTTATAAGACATCTTCTTCAGTGTCTTCCCTTGGCCTGATAGATGGTCAGTCTGGCTGAGATTACGAATTCTCGACTGCTTTATTTAAAAAACTAGAGCTTTTTGTATTTGTGCTTCCTGCTGCTCTGAAATCACTGTTACCAGGAGGTAAACAAAAAAAAGTGGGGGGGGGGGGACAAAAACATTTTTCTCAGTCTTTGTTAGACTGCCCTGTATGAATGCTCTCCTTCAGAGCTTATCCATAGTGTTTAGAGAATAACTCCAGGCTAAAGTGGAGGGGCCTCTCTGATCTTTTCTGCATATACGTGTTGTCTGGGGCATGCATGAAAGGTTTATATGCATAAAAATGTCTCCTCTGCCTCAGTAAACAGTTTGCTCATGGTCCTGGGCACTGTACTGTATGTCCTACAACATCCCTTGCCCCAGGCATCCACTTGTTTATTCGCCACAGCAATCCATAGGAATGCTTTGTGATTTGACACCTAAGCATTAGCAACAAAAGAAACAATAAATTAGACTTAATATATTAAAATATATATATTTTTTTAAAGTTAAAAAAATAGACATTAAAATTAAAAACTTTTGTGCCAAGAAAGTGAAAAGACAACCTACGGAATGGGGGAAAATAATCTCAAACTATATATCAGATAAGGGCTGAATATATGGAATATATAAATAACTTTTACAAAACTACAAAGACAACAACTGATTCAAAAACGGGCAAAGGGCTTGAATATACATTTTTCCAAGAAGATATACAAATAGCCAAAAAGGATATGAAAAGATGCTCAACATCATTAGCCATTAGGGAAATAAAAATCAAAACCACCATGAAATAACAACTTCATACCCATAAGCATGACAATTATTTAAAATTGGAAAATAAGTGTTGGAGAGGATGGGCAGATTTTGGAACTGTAGTGCATTGTTGGTGGAAATATAAAATGGTGCAGCCACTATGGAAAGCAATATGGCAGTTCCTAACAAAGTTAAATATAGAATTACCATATGACCCAGCAATTCCACTTTTATATATATACTCAAGGAAAGTTAAAACAGGATCTCAAACAGATACTTGTATGCCAACATTTATAATAGCATTATTCACAATGGCCAAAAGGTGGAAACAACCAAAGTGCCCAAGAACAAATGAATGGATAAGCAAAATATGGCACATATACTCGGTGGATTATTATTTAGTCATAAGAAAGAATGAAGTTTGGAGACATGCTGTAGGCATAGAAGAACCCTGAAAACACGCTCAGTGAAATAAATAAGAACAGAACAAATTTTATATGATGTCACCTATAAGTCTATGTTTAATGGATATAGAGTCTATGTAAGTAAAATTAATTAAAAAAAAAAAAAAACCTCATTGGCAGATTCCAATATATAGGTTAAAAACAGATTCATGACATTACAAATATGTGAAGAAAGAATAGATTATCCGGGAACCGGCTGTGGCTCAATTGGTTGGGCTCTGGTTTACCACATGGGAGGCCCCAGGTTCAGTTCCCCGGCCTCCTGGCAAAGGCAAGCTGCCGCGTGGTGAGCTGACGCAGCAGGGGGAGACAAGCAGACACAGAGAAATGCAAAGCAAATGAACACACCGAGCACACGCAGCAAGGAGGGGATATATAAATAAAAATAAATCTTTAAAAAAAAAGTGGATTATCCCATGTATAGTACTAGGCCAACTGGTTTTCCAGTTGAGAAAAAAATATAGTTAGATTTCCAGTATCACTCTGTACAAAAAAAATCAAACTTGATAGACTGAAAGTTTAAGGGTAAAAAACACATAAAATAGAATATATATATTTAAAACATCAGCTTAGGAAAAATATTGTTAAACAGGTACAAAAAAAATCACAAAAGAAAAAAAATAATGTTACTTTATGTAAATTAAGATGAACAAAGGCATTGTAAACTAAGTAAACAGACAAACACAACTGGGAAAAGATGTTTTAATGCATTTAACCAACAAAAGGTCAGTGTTCAGAATATATGAAGAGTTCATACAAATCAGTAAGAGATAAACAATGACAGAAAAATGGACAAAGACTATGATAGTGCCATTCACAGAAGAGGAAAGCAGAATGACTAATAATATTTTTTAAACGAACCTTGCTGTTCATCAAAGAAATGTGAATTAAAATGAAGATACAAATTTTAAAAAGTTAACAGTACCAAATACTGGTAAGGATGTGCTGAAACTGGAACTCTCCTCCTGATGAAAACACTTGGTACAAGTGCTTTGAGAAGCCATTTGGCATTATCAGATAAAGTTGAAGAAGTGAATATATCATGATCCAGAAATCGTATAACCTAGAGATTTGTACTAGAATGTTCATTACAGTATTGTTTTTGAGTAAGAAAAGGTGGGTGGGCAACAACACAGATGTCCATTAAGAAAAATAATGGATATACAAAATAGGAAAATTGTGCTCAGTAAGTTTTTAACTATTGGAACCCCCTCATTTTATATATGAGGGAAGAAATCCAGAGGTCCTAAGGTCGTTAATTAACTGCATAAGAGTCAGGACTGAAAGAATCCCAAACTCAAGATTCTTGGTATGGTGTTCTTTTCACTGTATCAAACACCTTATCAAATGAGCTAAAAAATTCCAGGAGGTAAAATTAGTGATTTTGTAAAGGAGTACCTGATTTCTAATCCCACCACAGATGTATGAATAAATACTTTTTAAATTCACCACTGTGATACTTTACAACAGAGGTTCCTAAACTTTTTTGTTCCATGGACCCCTTTGCCAGTCAGGTGAAAACCATGAACCCCTTACTAAGTCCACACTATACTGTGTATTATTTAATAAATATATCACACACCTGCACCAACACGTCCCCACAAGAATAATGTTTTTTGAATATCAGTTCAAGCTCACGGACCCCTGGTTAAGAACCCCTGCTTTACAATGAATTCTTATGAGGAGAGGGAAAACAAAACATCCAAAGTTAATAGATCATTGACTCAAATGCAAATATTTTAAATCTTTAAGAATATCTGTACAGTTAACAACATTGATATTTCTGCATAATTCATATTCTTCTCTAAATCCTTTCTTCTGCCAATGTTGATTCCAAATTTACCTGGCATTTCTCAAATAACTCCTACTAAGCATCTATTCTATATTCTGTCCTACACGAAAATACTTTATATGTTCACCAGCTTCTCCTGATTAAGCTTATAAACTGCCAAGAGGAGTACTCTTAACTCTTGTATTTCTAAACAACTTTATGCCTTCCAAAACCCTTCTCAAGTCTGTCAAATCACCCATTTCTAATCCCCCTATTTAGAAACCCTACCTCTCCTCAAAAAACATAACATACAAGACAGTTCTTCTTCAACCTATAAGCTTTAAGTTCCTTCCTAGACAAAAATTAAGGTAGTTATTCCGATCCAAGGATGAGAAGTTTTCTGTACTATCAAATGCTACTACTTTCTCCTATGATTAAAAGCCTATTGTGGTACCATTCAAGGTGATCCTATACCAGTACCTTAATAGTAAAGGGCCCAAAATAGGGAAGTACTGTGAATGAGATTGCCATTTGGTCCCCAAACCCCACCACCACCACCATTTTGTCCCTTGGCCCAATCTGGATAAACTTCCTGAGAATGAAGTAAATGGAAGAATTAAACGCCTCCATTCCTCAGAGACTGTGAACAAATCTATGGATCTATTATATCTGATAATAAAATATAATATTAAGTCACACTGTAAGGCTCCTCTTTAATAGGTTCCCAAAGCTTTCATATATTCCAAAACAATACCTATCTCACAAGAACATGGTGAAATAAAAAGTGTATCTGTGAACTGCTGAGCACCTGAAGATGCTACATTAATTGGGAATGCTCCTACAACAAAAAGGGGTAGAAGTGTAGCCTTTGAACCATGTTCCTAATTCTCTTAACGTAAGAACAGATTAACTGGAGACAGTCTATCATATACATCATAACCCAAGTTTATAAAACAAATGAGGTAGAAAAGACCAACTCATTAATTCTATTTCATTTACAAGTCACAATCCTTAGCTCATAATTTATATGAAATAAAATGCCAATTATTATTTGGAGTGAAGAAAACTAAAAATTTGTTTACAATGTGATCAGAGTACTAAACAGAATTCTATAAGAAAACTTCCCAACTGCCAGTCACTATGTCAGGGACAAATGACGGTCTAATTAATTACTAAGAGCTATGTGGCAAGGCAGCTGCTTAGATCTTGGATTTACCTTCAGTTTTTGGATTCTGAAACTTCCTGTAAACTTCTGCTTTCACCCTCCAAAAAATAAAAAAAAAATTTGATAGCGCCAAGACAACATGCCTGAGGGGCTAGTTGTCGGTTTCCCCTGTTCTAAGTCTAATGAAATTAGACTTATTTCAAAGAAAAATGCCAGTACTCTAACATTACTTGTTTGTTTTTCCTTTTTGACATTAGATAAAATTTACAAAGCAGATTAATGTTTAAAGTACACATACTTTTTTCAACTGGCAAGAGAACTCAGAAGTATAGTGGTCAAAGTGAGGGAGATTTATGTAAGACAATGATTAACTCACAGAACTCACCTAAGGTAGTAAGAAAATGGAGGATCTCATTTTCAAGAATTAACTGAAGATAATAAGATAACAATGGGAAAATAAGAAGTTTTGAGAACCTGGCAAACTCCCATGGAAATGAAGGAAAGATTAAAAAGTTTAATCCAAGTTAAAGTGTCAATGAGAACGCACTTCAATCTGAAGAAGAAGAAAAAATACAAGAATGTAGGTAAAACAAAGAAAAGTATTAAATTTGGAAATTTTCATATTAAAAAGTTACAAGTTGTTCTAAAGAAATTATAGGAATATACCAACAATTCACCATAATTTTTTATTGAACACTAGTACTTAAAAGCCTTTGTGTAGGTCATGTGGAATTTTAAATTAATTAAACACAGTCCTCCCTTTAAAGAGATAGGGATGGGACTGGGGCATTAAGTTATACCATATGACATAATAGAGATGGAAATAAAATGCTTAGGGGGCACAAAGAAAAGAGAAATTAAAATGAAGCCAAGAAAGTCTTCATAAAAGTAATATTTGCACTGGAATTTAAAGGACAGGTAGGGATTTAACAGGCACAGACAGAAAAAGGAGGCTGGAAAAAGTAGAGCAGAAAAAAAAATGGAGAGAACAATATAAGCAAAGGTATGAGAGGTAGAATAAGTATAGGATATATTCAAGAAAATCCAAATACATAAGTGGAGCTGAAATATAGGGTTCGTGGTAGAGAGAGAAAAATGGGCAATAAATCTATAAAAGATGACGAGATAGATTGAGGAATTTCCTAAAACCCACACATAAAGTTCATTTTCAGCAGTGGGATTCTAATGATTTTGAATGGGCCTCTGTATGAATTAAGTTTCACTTCAACAACTGTGCTGTCTTAAAGGCAACAATCTACCAATTCCTGTGAGATTTAACAGTAAGAATCAGAAAAAAAAATTCTGAAGCTTGTTAAACATTAAATTTTTAAGTAAACCCAGCTGCTCCTCAATGGTCAATACGATTATACATAAATGGGATGACCATATAATTTATCATCCTAACTGGGATGAATAAATAAAATGGGGCACTATTAATAATTATGCTGGTATAAATTAGGAACATCCTAGGCAAAGTGGGATAATAGTTACCTTAATAAAAAGCCCCAGATCGCATTTTTTGCTTCCTTAGAGTCCTTTCAGCAGTGGTTGTAAGGCAACAGGAGAATCTAGTGCTTGATACCGAGATTAGTGGCTATGGCAATTTAAAGAGGCCTATCTTAAAAATGAATAATAAATCTGTTGTTATAGTAGTAGAGTCTTGATGAATAATTTCATGCATATCTGTATAAGACTTCTTTACCTTAACTAATGATAATCATGAAGATAAAGGAGCTACATACTGATTACTTATCTCACAAGCACATTTATATTCAGACGGCATTTCCTGAGTTTCTGTGTTTAATTTTTATTTATTTATTTTTTATTTTTTTTATTTTTTTTAAAAGCCTACAGCACCCGGTATTCCCAGGCGGTCTCCCATCCAAGTACTAACCAGGCCCGACCCTGCTTAGCTTCCGAGATCAGACGAGATCAGGCGCGTTCAGGGTGGTATGGCCGTAGACTAATTTTTATACTTGAAAATGGTTAATTTCAAACTACTCACACCATCTCAAAGGATATTATTTTTTTTTTTTTGTTTTAACACACTCAGAAAAAAGAAATCGGTGTTTATAACTAAAATTACAGAAAGCACTTGATGCCTTACAAAAGACTGTGATGTGGGTGGTTGCAACACTTGGCCTTTAGCCTCTTGCCAAATACTACACTACATGTGTTCTGAATCACCAGTAAACCCAGATGCCCTCATGTGAAATATTTCAAATCTAACTTTCAAATACTTGCTATTAGGAAACTCTTACAGAGAAAGAAACAATCTCATTAACATTAACCAGAGTTAAATGAATTAAGAGACAAAATGAAGCTATGGGCTTAATGAAAGCATGAAACAGAGATTCTAATCTACTGTTGGGGCTCTGGGAAGGTAATTTAGCTTTTTTCTAACAATTAATTTTGGTCAAAGTCTAAGATCAGATTAAAGAACTTCTTGACATTGCAAAAAGATGTCAAACTTGTTTATATTAAAAAATAAAGGCTATCTCTTTGCCTGGAGGAGCCCACATCCACGTCTTGAGTGTGTACTTCTGTTCTTTTCTCTCATTTCTCAATAAACTCTTTTTACCGGCCTAATCTCTCTCACTCTCTCTTTTCCCACTGCATCTCAGAAGTTGGCAAGGTTTTCCTTAACAGAATTAATAGTGAATATTTTAGGCTCTGTGGGCCATCCGGTCTCTACTGCAACTACTCACCTCCCACAGTAGCAAGAAAGCAGCCATAAATTATATATAAATGAATGGGAGCAGCCATGGTCCAATAAAATTTTACCAAAAAATTGCAGCAGGCTGGATCTGGCTCATGGCTATATAGTTTGCCAACCTCTTCAACAGTATAAGCTCCTTTATATCCCTAGTGACTTGGGGAGGCCTGGTACATAATATGTACTCTGTAAATGTTTATAAATGAACCATATTATTTGATAATCAAAAAACAAGCAAAATTTCTGAGCTACTTTGGTATAGATATTGTATCTATGAGTTTGAAACTGTAATCTCCTAGTTAGAATTTGTAGGTTGACATTTCTTACTCAAAATAGTTTTTGAACTTTTACTTTAACTGTATTACTCATAATGGAGCTCATTTTATGGTCATGTCAGTATTGAAGTCTGCCGTAATCTGAGTATACAGTACAGTGTAAGGACAAGAGCTGAATGATCCTGTGAGTAAAGGCCAGAGCTGACATCCAGGCAAGTGATAGCCAATGGCAACTGGGAAGAACCCTGCAGAGGAAACTAATGTGAAGACAGGAGAAAGAGAAGACCTGTTTGTGCCCTGCAATGAAGAGCATGAAGAGCATGAAGAGCAATGACATTTCTCTGTATTATAATAACAAACCCCATTTTTATTAGAGCTTCTTTGAAAGAGCTTCTGTTCTAGAAAATGGATTATAAAACATTTCAGAGAGGAATTAATGCTTCAGCTAAATCTTTTAAAAATGAGTTAACAGGGCTTCTAGACTAGATAGAGTAAAAGGGAACAGAATAATCTGCCCCCAAAAAAGACCTTGATCAATTCAAAATATTATCTGTTTCATCAAAATAATGTTTCTTAAAGTATGTTCTAAGGGCTATTTAAATCAGAAGCACTAACATATTTCTGGGCACTACCTCAGAGCTATCCAATCAGACAATCTAGGTGGAAAGGCCCCAAATTTACCTTTGAAGTTGCTCCCAAAGAAATTCTTTTACAAACTGAGAAAACCATGTATTAGAAGTAATGTATGCATGCATGCATGCACGCACGCACACACACACAACACACACACACACACACACATCAACTGGGTTTGCAATGGCTCCTGGTCAACAGTATTCAACAACACATATGTATTCCTTACAGGAAAATAGAATCAAGGAGATATATGGGGCTCAAATGAGATCATCTACAAAAAGCACTTCAGATAGTGCCAAGGACATAAGAGGTACTCAGTGTTGTATCATTCCCCAATCATTCTGGACTCGGGTAATTTTTGGGCAATTCCTGGCAAGTCTGAAGTCATAATGTCATATTACCTCTTTGACACCACATATAGCAGGTGATAGCCACTTAATATATTAATTTTTACTACTATTTGTAATAGTACAAGAATATTTTCTTTAAATACGTGATTTTTTTAAAGTTATATGCTATGTTTTCTCCCCTACCTTAGAAATTCTGTTGATTTGTTACAAGATTTCCTATGGCTTACTCTGTACATTCAATTTAATTTAAAATATATTTTTAATCAAGTATACCATATCAAAAGAAAACACAATTTAAGCAAAAAAACAAAACAAAAAAAACACAACAAAACAACAACAACAAAAAACCCACAGTGTTAGGAACTATACTACTTTCCATGCTACATTCTGGGAAATATCTCTGTAGAAAATGAAGGGCTACTGATGGCTTTATGCAGGAGAATAATGTGACTAGAATGTATGCTTTTGTTTATTAACTCCACCCCCCCCCAATTATGAGGTAATACAGGCTTTTATTTTAAAAATACAAAAGAGCACCAAAAAAATTTTACTCAAATCTATCACCTAGAGATAAACACTTCACATTCTGGTGTATTTTTCCCCCTAAGCTTACACTATACACATTTTTTAAAAATTATATATCCCCCCCTTTCTGCTTGTTCTTGCTGTGTTGATTTTTGTGTTCTTCTGTGTCTGCTTGCCTCCCCCCTCCATTGCGGCAACCCGCCGAGTCAGCTCACCGCGCAGCGGCCTTGCCTACTCACGGCTGGCTTGCCCTGCCCACGGCGGCTTGCCTTCTCAAGGTGGTTTGCCCGCTCAAGGAGGCCCCAGGAACCGAACCCGGGGTCTCCCATGTGGTAAACTGGCGCCCTACCAATTGAGCTACAGCCGGCCCCACTATATACATTTTTAAATAACAGATCATACTGTAGCTGCTATTTTGAAGCTTATTTTCCTCACTCAGCCATGCACATGAACATGTGCCCCCCTTCTATTCTTCCTTACCAAGATTTTTGATGACTACATTATAGACAATTCATACTACATACATGTAACCAACCCCTAATATTGGAACACTTAGGATATAGCAATTTTTCATCTATTTTCCTGCACATTTTTTATATGTCTACAATTGGATGAAATTTGGGTTTTAGAAAAATCACTCTAATGACATTACAAGGAATGAACTTGAAAAGAGGTGAAATTAGAGGCAAGCTGCCAGGGTACTATGATAGTCCAAGCAAAATAATGAGCCCTTAATTAAAGTAGCAACAATGGAAATGGGGAGAGAATGGACTCAAAAAGCCACAATCTATATATAAAGGACTGACATCGGTTTAAGATACATGAAGAAACAATTTATCTTCTTTTCTTCAATATATATTAACCAGACCCCTACAACATATTATTGAGAAAAAGATATTAGGATACAAGAGCAAGATGTGTTTGTACTTTTCTATTACGTGTGTGTGTGTGTGTGTATGTGTGTGTGTGTGTAGGATCAGGGTTCCAAGGGCATTTAAGTAATTTATAAAGTTTTCCTTTCTATCAGAGGGAAAGAAGAAACCTCCCTTTTCCTGTTTTATGATCGCAAAAGTAGAGCCAGAAAGAATCCCAGTTGTCAAAAGAACTTGACCCTATGTTCTTGAGTGTGTGCTGCGGCCATAGTGGCAATTTAAAACACTAAACAAGAAACTGCCCATGATCAGGTTTACATCAATTTTTAAAAAGGAACTGTAAATTTGGGGGCTTTCTGCCAAAAAAGCAAATGCTTCATACTTTTAGCTCCTTGGCCTTTTATGTGGCTATTTTCTAATATTAACTTGGAGATGTTCCCATTTCAAAATTTGCAAGTTACTGAAATATGGGTAAAACAAAATATCTTCCTCTCTGTGAAAGAGTGTAATGCATGAGTTCTTTACAAGGGGTCCGTGAGCATGAATTGAAATTCTAAAAAACATTATTCTTGTGGGGACATGTTGGTGCGGGTATGATGTATTTATTAAATAATACACAGTACAGTGTGGTCTTAGTAAGGGGCCTGTGGTTTTCACCAAAGAGGTCCGTGGAACAAAAAAGGTTAAGAACTCCTGGTGTAATGTAATAGGGATACTATTAGGTAAAGCTAAGGACAGATGAAAATGTTTCCAAAGAATTAGGTCCCCCCAAACAGTTTTTTCTTCAATAGTAAGCTTCAGATTACAAATCCGAGGGTCTTAATGATTAAACTTTTAGGTACCTAGATCAGACATCCAAAGATTCTTCATTTAGTAAATCTGATACACCACAATTAATGTAAATAAAAATGAGCAGATCTTGTTTTCTTTTGAGATAACATTCCTTTTATTCAACTACCATGTAATTTTAAAAAAGAAACCAGATAAATCTCATTTACTACTTTTTATACTTCAAAACAACTGTATCTATGCAAAAATTTTTTCCACACTTTGAAATTTCCAAGTTTTAAGTTTGTTTTATTTACACTTATAGGCTTATTAAGTTTTAGTCATCTTAAAACTTTTATCCATAAAAAATCTTTCCTGTGAAAGGCATTACCACTTATACTTCCAAACCCATGTCTCAGCAAACATAACAGGAAAATAACACAGTACAAAAAAAAAACAGAAAACATTAATGTTGATTTCTTACTTGTATCGTACCTCATGTCCATTTAATTCTCTATAGCCCAAGGAGGAAAAAAATACACACATATGGGTGTATTTTTGACAATATGTTGCTCTTATAGGAGGGAACTCTATAATATGTTTCCATTATTTTATTACCAATTACATCAACTTTTACCTTATTTCATACAATATATTTCACTCTTTACTTTTTTGAGATATTACATGATGTTAAAATGAAAATATTTATCTGGGAATAAATGGTTTTAAATTCAGAGTGGAAGGTCTTCCTACCTAATCCATATGTAAGAACAATTTTTTAAACAGATATGTAAAATATTTACACTAAGAATTACTACATTATTAACTTGCCCAAGTTCACCAAAAAGACTTTTCCTAACTCTCAATTTTTGGTATGTAATAGTAATGTCTACTCTTAGATTTAAAATGAAATAATTCTTAAAAATATCTCTGAAGTGCAAATAATTTATATTTATAGCACTTCAACATATCTAAGGTATCCAAGGTATCCTACCTCTAAATTCTGCTTGACACATTATCACACAGAAGCTTAAACTGCACTGAAACGCACTATAGTGTACATATGTGATAATACTGACCTGAGGATTTTGAAAATGAAGCTATCCTTTGACTTAAAAAAATGAAACTTGGGGCCAGCTGTAGGCCAGTGGATAGGGCGCCGGTTTACCACATGAGAGGCCCCGGGTTCAGTTCCCGTGGTCTCTCCGAGCCGGCAGACCACCTTGAGAAGGCAAGCCGCCGTGGGTGGGGTAAAGCCGCTGTGGGCAGGGCAAAAAGCTGCCATGGGCAGGGCAAAGCTGCCACGGGCAGGGCAAGTCGCCCATGAAGCAGGGCAAAGCCGCCCGCGAGCAGGCAAGGACGCTGGCGTGGTGAGCTGACTCGGCAGGTCGCCGCAACGGGGGGAGACAAGCAGAAACAGAAGAAAGCAAAAATGAACACAGCAAAGAACAAGCAAAAAGGGGGGTATATGTAACAAAAAAAAATTAAAACTTGGTTAAAGTCAAAGAGGCAAACTGAGCTGGAGAAAAATTGCTTTTTCTTTCTGTAAAAAATAAAAGCCTAAATACACTATCTCTGAAAGCATATATAAGAGGCATCTAACACATTATTTTATTATTTTTTATTTTATATATTGTGGATATAAAATTATTTTTATTTTATGTATTATGGCTATAATGGATAAGAAGTATTTTATCTTTATTTTATATATTTTATACACACACACACACATATATATATCTGGCAAATTTTCTTGACTCTTGATAGAAGAATAATGTAAATATTCTCAAACCTTTCATAATGAAGCATAATTCAGAATACAAATCCAATGAATTTCAAGTGACTAACACAAAAATAAGAAAGATATTTTATATTTCAAAAAATAAAACCAAGTCATAGCTTAGTTAGTTCATAAATCATTAGGATTATTAGCTTGCCCAAGTTTTATCTGTACAACAGCAGCCACAATTCTGGGCTTATGGTCCCCAAGTGTAGTCAGACTGTTTTTAGTTGGAACAAAAAGGATTGTAAAGTTATATTTCACTAATAATCTAAAATATCTCAGGATATGCCAAAAAGTATATGCCCCTACAATACAGTTTCATTTTCTAAATTAGCAATGCTTCAGGAATAGAAACAATAACCATCATCAAGATAATTTCCCTAAAAGAGAAATCTCATCATATCAGGGAAAAAAGGTGAAGAAAAAACCCAGAGCAAAGCATGTAGGAGCTCTGAGAAACATATCAAGGACTTCTGGTTTCCAGTATGACATGTAAAGGGCTTAGAAGTCATCACTCCTGAATGGAAAAAATATACCAAGGGAATGATATGGACCACAGTTAATAGTACTATTCGGGATCATGTTCTTTCATAATCTACAACAAATGTTCCACAACAATGTAAGGTTTTGGAGGTGGGGGGGGGG
>PVKH010012759.1:0-17128 GCA_004027955.1 Chaetophractus vellerosus
CACCTCCCACAACCTCCCACATATACATCCTTCTTCAGTGTGGCACATCACCTGCAATAGATATACATATTTTGGGGCTTTGCCACCAAGCATGGACCACATTTCAGACTGTAGACCACCCTCTCTCCCACACAGTTCTGCATGATACATGATGATATAAAATGGCCTATATCCTCCATTGCAACCACACCCAGGACAATTTCCAAGTCCCAAAAAAGCCCCCATATTACAATTGCCCTTCCCTCCCCCTGCCCCCAAAGCATCCAGTGGCCCCTGGCTCCACATAATTTTGTAATTTCTTCCATTGCATGAATCACAAGTCGATACAGGACACCAACAAGTCCACTCTAGTCCATAGCTCTTCCCACAATCCTGAGGAGTCTAGGATGGTGATGTCCCCTCCACTACCAAGTGAGGGGGCTTATATCCTGTGGATACAATGGAAGAGATTATCCTGCCTGCAGCTGCAGGCTCTCTCCGTTCCCCAGGATAGCCGTTGTCCATCATCATCTCCCCACTAGGTGTCCTGGGTGAGTCCATTGAGTTGTAGAGTAGGAGTTGCAGGTCCACCAAGCCTCTGGACCCAGCTGGCACATGGACAGCATGTAATCTCTGGTCTCTGGAAGTACACCTAAAACTCTGGCATCACATATAGGTTTGAATAGAAGAGACAGATGGACCATGTGCAGTGAAGACATATTTTGGTCAGACTCTGTCACTCTCAGGAGCAAGGATTCCAAATTAGGGCCCTCTGGTAAGGCACCAAACTCTGGAGCTATCTGCCCTGATATAGGACCTGGATGTCTCCAAAGTCCTTGGGAGGCCCTCTGTTTGGGGTGATATCCATATTGGAAGCCTAGGAGGTCCTACTGGGATCTGCATAAGTGTTACCTCTGGTTGACCTCCCGACTCAGTTTAAAGTCTCTTAGCCCTATGAACTCATTTGTCTTTACCATTTCCCCCTTTTATTTGAAGTCTTTTTCCAGTCGTACTGCCCGTTGGCATTTGTTAGTAATCTCTCGTTGCCAGGGAGGCTCATCCCTGGGAGTCATGTCCCACACTGGGAGGAAGGTAATGCATTCATATGCTGAGTTTGGCTTAGAGAGAGGCCACATTTGAGCAACAAGGAGGTTCTCAAGAGGCAACTCTTAGGCACCCCATAACATTAGGCTGTTTCAATTTCAAGAGCAAAGACTCATAAGGCTAGTCATCAAAAATAAGGGCCAATCAATGGACCATCCTCCTTTGCCAGACACTGCCCCTGCACTTGGGGGGATGTTGCTACTCTCCTGGAAAATATGGCAGAGCTCTCCAAGATGGGAATTCAGTGTTCTCCCATTTATTGAGTAATTCTTCACCCCATGACCATGCCCCATGAACATTTGAACAATTATGTATACCTTTTATGTATGTTCAGGTGGACTTCCTCCCATGCACCCTCACAGCCTACAGGTAACCTTGTGGAGATAGCAGAGGAGCTGAGCCTGGAGAGAAACAAGCCCTGGGAAGACAGGAACCCAGGAAGCCTGAACTCTTGGCAGTCATCAGCAGCCATCCTGCTCCAACACGTGGCAAAAGACTTTGGTGAGGGAAGTAACTTATGCTTTATGGCCTGGTAACTGTAAGCTTCTACCCCAAATAAATACCCTTTGTAAAAGCCAACAGATTTCTGGTATTTTGCATCAGAACCCGTTTGGCTGACTAACCCAGGGCCCCCTATCCAAGATCTGGCTGTTCCTTAGTAGAAAGGTGACTCAGCCCACCTGGTCAGCCATAATGCCAGTTTTCAAAGTTCTTAACAGTATATCCTTCATGTTGCTTCAGATCAGTACACCCAGAGCTTCTTAATTCTTTTATAAGGCTACATAATAATCTAGTAAATGAAATTTATTTAACCATTTTTCCAATGATAGACTTTTAGATTCTATCCAATTGTTTACTTTTACAAACATCACCATTTCACAACTATGTGAGTATATCTGTATTATAAATTCCTGTAGATAGAATTGCAGATCAGATTTCTCCCATGGGTTATCAATTTATACTCCCACCAGAAAGGTATGTACATGCCTGTATTCCCATATTTTCATCAATTGCATTTAAAAATGTTTGGTATTTATCAATCTAATAGGTGAAAATATTTCATAATTTAAAATTTTTTACTATAGATGAGTGTCTTGGCCACAGGGCAGCCAATGCAAAATTACCAGAAATGGGTTGGCTTTTATAAAGAAAATTTATTAGGTTAAAACTTACAGTTCCAAGGCCATGAAATGTCCAAATCAGGCATATCAGAGATGCTTTCTCACGCAGGTCGGCTACTGGTGTTCCACGTGGCAAGGCAAGATTGTGGCCTAGGTCCCTGCCTTCCCCTCCAGGCTTACCGTCACCCCAATTCAGCTGTGGGTGATCATGCATATCGCTTATCTCTTGCCGTGTCTCCTGTCTCAGCCTTGGGTGCTCCACGTTCTCCCCAAGCTCAGCTGTGGGCAATCATGCATCTCTCCCTGGGCCTTGTCTCCTTGAGTCTCGGGGCTTCTTTCTTATTCTGCAGTTGTAGGCAAACCTGGAGTCCTCTGTCTCTCACATGGCAGGGTCAAAAATGGCAGAGCTAATCCTAAAAAGATACCATTTCACACATTAAAGAATGACCACTATTTTAAAAAACAGAAACTACCAGTGCTGGACAGGATGTGGAGAAACAGGAGCCCTCCTTCACTGTTGGTGGGAATGTAGACCGGTGCAGCCTCTGTGGAGGACAGTTTGGCGGTTCCTCAAGAAGCTGAATATAGAACTGCCATACGATCCAGCAATCCTGTTACTAGGAATGTATTCAGAAGAACTGAAAGCAAGGACATGAACTGACATTTGCACACCAAAGTTCATAGCAGCATTATTCACAATTGCTAAAATATAGAACCAGCCCAAGGGTCAATCAACTGATGGATGGATAAATAATGGAATACTATTCAGCTTTAAGAAGAAATGAAATCAGGATGCATATGACATGGTAGAACCTTGAGGACATTATGTTGACTGAAATGAGCCAGACACAAAAGGACAAATATTGTATAGTCTCACTAATATGAACTAAGTGTGATGAATAAACTCACAGAGGTAAACTGTAGAGTATAGATTACTAGGAAATTGAATGTGGGTTGAGAATGGGAGCTGATGCTTAATATAGGTAGAATTTTTAATAAGGTTTACTGTAAAAGTGTGGAAATGAATTTAGTTGATGATAACACATTATAATGAGTATAACTAACACTGCTGATCTATAAATGTGATTGTGGCTGAAAGGGACATAAATGTCAATTGAAAGGAAGCGAGAGAAGAATCTAGGAATGTATAACAGTGATTTCGGTGGTGGATGAAGATTGTGGTTAATAGTATAGATATAAGAATGTTCTTTCACAAAGTGTTAAGAAAGTAAAACTAATATAACTTCAGGATGATAGTTAACAGTAATATTGTAATATTTTACAGCATTGGCAAGAAGCTATTATTTCAATCCTAAGGGACAACAATCGGGGGGTATAGGTGGGTGTGGGAATTTTCCTTTTGGAGTAATGAAAGCACTCTAAAATTGACTGAGGTGATGACAGCACAACTCTGTGATAAAAATGAGAGCCACTGAGTGTACACTTTGAATTGATCGTACAAAGCATGGGACCATATAACACAGAAAATCGAGTGGTGGAAGATAGACTGTAGTTAACAGGACAAATATGACAATGTTTTCTCATGAACTATATCAAATGTATAGTACTAATACAGGGTGTTAATAATTGGGTGGGTTTGGGGAAAATATAACAAATATGGGCTATTGATAGTAGTAACATTTTGATGATGTTCTTTCATAGTTTGTAATAAATGGTTTACAACCATGCAAGGTGTTGGCAGTGGGATGATGTATGGGAGCCCTATATGATAACATGTATGTTTTGTAAGTTCATAACTTTTACTATACCCTTATTGTTCATCCATGTTCATGTATGAATTATATACAGCAATAAAAATTTTTTTTAAATGAGAAAAAAAAAAAGACAGAGCTCCCTTTCTGCCTTCTTTCTCTGTGTATGCTCAGTTTATATAAGACCCTGCAAGAGAGTGGAGACCCAATTTGGGTCTCATCTCACTGATGTAGTCCAATCAAAAGCCCTAAAGCAATCTTATTGAAATTGATATAATCAAAGGTCCTTTAACTGAATCTAATCAAAAGACCCCATCTACATTCCACCCTCTGGACCCCCCAAAATACATGTTCTTTCCATATGCAAAACGCATTAATTCCATCACAATATTTCAAAGAGCTTTAAATCATTTCAGTAGCAGTGCTAAGTACAAAATCTCATAAAAATCATTTACAGACATGTAGTCTGCCTTGGGTCAAAATTCCCCTCTGGCTGCAGACCAGAAAACAAGTTATCTGCTTCCAATATACAAAGGAGGGACAGTCACAGGATAAAAATTTCCATTACCATAGGGAAACATTGGAAGAAAAACAGGCTTCACGGATCCCAAACAGTTCCAAAAACCTGCAGGTCATATTCCATTAGATTTCAAAGTCTGAGCATCATCTATAGGGTGATAGTTTCTTCTCCTTGGGGCCTCGTGGGGGCCTACCCCTTCCACTGGCTTGCTAACAGCCATCTTCTGGGTTCTACCTTCATCAAGCTGAGCTCTAGGCCTCACCTTCCAAGAGCACTGCAGTGATGGCCACAGTCTCTCCAGTCTCTAGGGCAGCCTCAATGCCCTTAGCATAGTGGAGTGTAGGCAACATTCTCTCTAATCTCTAGCACACAGGCCCAAGCCCCTCAGAACAGTGGGTGGCAACCTAACTCTCTCTAATCTCCGGGAAATGTGCCGCCCACCTATAGACTGGGGTGGCCGAGCTCTTCCTGAACAAAGGGTTGGAAAGCCTGCCCTCTCCACGCTCCAAAGTATACTCACCCCCTCTGCACGCATGGGTAGAGTACTTCTCTTGGCATGAGAAGATGTCTTAATCCAGACCTCAGCTTCCAAAGTTTTGCCATTGAAGGTTTCTCCTTCAATTTCTCCCTTTTCTATACCTTGTAGTCCAGGCTGACAGCGGTTTCATTCATACAACTCTCACAGAAAGCTTGCTGGTTTTGCAGGTAGTTCACAGGGGTCCAAGCCATCAGACAATTAGACTTTCCATAGATCTTCCCTGGATAACTGAATTTCCAATCCTGACTTGCAAGGAAATGGCTGCCTAGTTTCAAGTCCAATTAAGTACTTACATGAGGCACTGTTCTCTGGGGACTTGTTTTCCACAAGTTCAGAATATCCCAAACTGTCAATTTCTGGTTTCTTTGTGCCCAAGAGTTTAGTTCTTAGCTTATCTCTTTCTTCTTGCATTTTACTATACACTACAAGGAGAAGACCGGGTGCATTTTCCACTTTCAGTTTGGAAATCTCCTCAGTTAAATATCCAAGCTCACCACTTTCAATTTCTACCTTCCAGCTAACATCAAGAGTCAATTTTGCCAAGTTCTCTGTAACTTTAAAGCAAGGATCACCTTCCTTCCAGCCATCATTTCTGTCTAAGTCCTCATCAAAATTATCTTTAGGGAACAGGTGGGAGGTGTGGGAAGTGGGGCATATGGGAATCCCCTATATTTTTATGTAGCATTTATGTAATCTAAATACCTTTTTTTAAAAAACAAAAAATAAGTATCTTTAGCATCCATATTTTTACGAACAGTCTCTTCAAAGCAATCTAAGCCTTTTCTATCAAGCATTTCATATTTCCTCCAGAATCTTCCCCTTAGCCATTTATAAAACCGTTCCAACATTTTTGGAATTTCAAGCAGCAGCACCCCCACTCTCCTGGTACCAATTTCTGTCTTAGTTTGCCACAGGGCTTCCAATGCAAGATTATGAGAAATGGGTTGGCTTTTATAAAGGGAATTTATTAGGGTAAAAACTTATAGTTCTGAGGTCGTGAAATGTCCAAATCAAGGCATCATCGGAGATGATGATCTCTGGCTTGCTCCTCCAGAACTTGCCCCACAGGCAGTAGCATCTTGTGGAGAACTAAAGCAGTGTAAGAAACAATTGAATCAAAGTGGCCTGGAACAAAGGATTACCTGCTGTAAGCCATACAATACAGTACCCAGGAGGGAGAGAAAATCTATTTCATTGGGAGTAGAGGAGGCATCCGAATTCCTATAAACAAGGGAGTTCCTAAGGTCATGAGCAAGCACAAGCCCAGGCTTAGAAGAGATGGAGAGGACCCTGCACTTCACATTTGCCTTGGGCACCTATCTTCTTGATAGGAGATCTGAGTTCTGAAGGAGGCAACAACTAATGCAGAGCCAACTGGCAAAAACTGTGAAAGGTGGTTTTTTGCATTGGTTTCTTTGTTTTTTGTTAGCTCCTGGCACTAAGGAAATGTCTGTCATATAACTCTGTCATATCACTGGATACAAAAGTAAGGAACAACAACAACAACAATAATAATAATAATAAAAACAAATGTAAGGAACAGACAGATCAGGGACTAAATCTCCCATAATAAACACTTTAAAATATTAAAATGTATAGCATGCAACAAAAGATTACAAGACAAAAAGGAAATGAAGCCCATCCAAGGAACAAGATAAAAATCCAGAAACCATCTACAAAGAAGACCAGGCTTTGGACATACTGGATAAAGACTTTTAATAAATGATCCTCATTATGCTCAAGAAAATAAAGGAAAACACAGAGAAAGACCTAAGAATATCAGGAAAGCAATGAAAGAACAATATGAGAATTTCAATAAAGAGTATTTTTAAAGGGAACTGAACAGAAATACTGGAGTTGAAGACAGACCACAATGACTGAAATGAAAAATTCCCTACAGGGTTTCAACCGCAGATTGGAAATAGCAGAGGAGTCAGTAAACTTAAAGACAAAACAACTGAAATGATTCAAGCTGAGGAGCAGAAAGAAAAAAGGATTTTAAAAAGTAAACAGATATACAAATATTCTCACTGTCCTGATTTTGTCATAATCAGGGTAGGCTAAACATTTGCTATATTAGAAAACAGGCATGTGTCCCCAGACCTAGTTTTTCTCCCTAGGTCTGGGTTTTGGAATGCTGGTGATAAACTAAGCCTGATTTATTATATGACCATCCTGTATGGGAAAAGACTGTAACTTTGGATATCATTGGTCAACCTTAAGAGATATTTCAGGAGGACAGATGTGCTTGGGTGGTTGGGCATCAGTCTCCCATATGGAGGGACCTGGGTTCGATCCCCGGGACCTCCTGGTGAAAATTAAAAAAAGAAAAATATAGAAGGCGCGTGGGCCAAGAGGCCTCAAGAGCTGGTGAGCCATCAGGCCCTGTGTGCAGGTGTGCTGCCAGGCCCCGTGAGCAGGTAAGCCACAAGGCCCCACGCACAGGTGCACTGCCAGGCCCCGTGAGCCACACAGCAAGATGATGACATAACAGGAGAGTGACACAAGGGACAGCCAAGACGAGACACACTGAAAAACCAGGAACTAAGGTGGTGCAGGCAGTAGGATGCCTCTCTCCCACATTGGAGGTTCCGAGGATCAAATCCCAGTGAAGACAGGAGCAGAAGGATGAGAAGAGAGGGCAGGAAATTGACACAGAGTTGTCCATAAAATGGACACAAAAACAGCAAAAATGGTGAGGGGGTAAAAATGGATAAAAGTAAATAAATAAATAAATCCTTTAAAAAAATGTATAGGGAGGAAGATATGGACTATAGTTAGTAGTAATACTTTGATGATGCTCTTTCATGATTTGTTAACAAATGTTTCACAACAATGCAGGGTGTGTGTGGGGGAGTGATGTGTGGGAGCCCTATATAATGTTATTCATGTTTGTTTTGTAAGTTCACAATGTTTACTGAACACTTATAGTTTATATGTTCATGTATGAATGATATACTTCAATAAACTGCTTTTTTCAAAAAAAAAGACTATATGAACTTCATAAAACAAAATAAAAAATTAAAATTTTTAAAAAGCAAACAGAGACTAAGAGGCCTGTGGGACACCATCAAACCAATATATGCATTATCGGGAGTCCTAGAAGGAGAAGAGAGAGAAAGGGGTAGAAGGAATATGCAAATAAATCAAGGCAGAAAACTTTCCAAATTTAACAAAAGATATATGTACATTCAAGAATTCCAAAACCCCCAAGCAGGATAAATTTGAAGAGAACCACAACCAGACACATAGTGGCCCAATGGTTGAATTCCAGGGTCAAGGAGGGAGTTCTGAAAGCTGCAAGAGAAAAGGAAAATTTTATGAATAAGGGAGTCCCAATAAGATTAGGTGCTGATTTCTCATCAGAAACCATGTAGGCAAGAAGGCAGTGAAGGAACATATTTAAAATGCTAAAAGCAAAACTTGCCAACCAAGAAGTCTATATCCAGCAAAACTGTCTGTCAAAAATAAGGGAAAGATTAAGACATTCCAAGATAAACAAAAGCTGAGAGAGTTTGTCACCAGTAGACCTGCAATGCTAAGGGAGTTTTTCAGACTGAAAGGAGGGACACCAGACAGTTGAACAAAGTGGCCTAAAGAATAAAGACCTCTAACCATATACCAGTACTATTGTACTGTAATTTTGCATATAACTTCACTTTTTACTTCTTATAAGTTCTAAAATGCAAATGCATAAAAGTAATGATGGATATATGGTTTTGGACATAGAATGTATAAAGTTATAATTTGTAACAAGTACAATAAAAAAGTGGCAGAATGGGGGGATATAGGAGCAGTGTTTGTGTATGCTATTTAAATTCAGTTGGTATCAAATCAAAGGAGATTTAGGATGTTAAATTTAAGCCCCATGGTAACCACAAAGAAAATATTTGAAAAAATATATCAAGAAAAAGATGTGAACTGACTTAAATTGGTACACTACAAAAACATCAAATAAATATGAAAGTAAGCATTAATGGAATACTTGAGGGACAAAAAGGTATAAGACTCACAAACACCAAATAACAACCGGCAGAATAAAGTTTTACATCATCAATAGTTACTTTAAATGTAAATGGATTAAACTAGTCAAAAGGCAGAGATTAGCAGAATGGATTAAAAAACATGACCCAATTATACCCTGTCTGCAAGAAACTCACTTTAAATTCAAAGGCACAAGTAAATTGAAAGTGAAAGGATGAGAAAAAATAGCATGCAAATAGTAATCAAAAGAGAGCAGGAATAGCTATGTTAATATCAGATAAAATAGACTTTAGGTAAAAAAAATGTTACTAGAGAGAAAAAAGTCACTAAATATTGATAAAAGGGTCACTTCAACAAGAAAACATAACAATTATAATACATATGCATCTAACAGCAGATCCCCAAAATATATGAAGCAAATATTGACAGATGTGGAGGGAGAAACAGATGGTTCAACATTAATAGTAGGATACTTCAGTATACTACTTTTTAATAATGGATGGAACATCTAGAAGATCAATAAGAATAGAGGATTTAATGATTCACTAAATTACCTAAACCTTACAGACATATAGAATACGTCACCCAACATCAACAGAAGATAGATTCTTTTTGACTGCACATGGATCATTCTCCAGGATAGAACATTTTTAAAGTCTCGATAAATTTTTAAAAATATTGAAATTATATGATATATCTTCTCTGACAAACATGGAATGAAGCTAGAAATCAATAAAAGAAGAACTATAAAATTCACAAATATGTCAAAATTAAACAATGGGTCAAAGAAGATATCACAAGGGAAACCAGGAAATATCTTGAGGCAAATGAAAATGAAATAACAACATACCAAAAAAAGGGATGCACCAAAGACAGTGATGTGACAGAAGCTCAAATATTTACCTTAGAAAAGAAGAAAGGTTCCTGAAGATTGTGGGAAGATGGTGACAAGACTAACAGGCAGAGCTGAATGCTCCTACAAAAACAATGGAGAAAGAGCCAAAAGCTGTCCAATGGACCTCCTTTGGGGGTTAGCAGACCAGGACAGTGCTACACAGCACCCAGGAGGGTGAGGGACAGAGAAAGAAGCAGCTGAAAGGACAAATGTGAGTTACCAAGACCCAGTGGTGGCCTGGGAGGGCTCCCCTCCCCCACCCCAAAGATACAAAGCGGGGGTAAAACACCTGGCTCACTGCCACCAACTGAGAGGGGAGCAGACATCTTCCTCCCTGTTAGCTGTTTCAAGGGAAAAGGGAAGAGACGTTGCCATGCTTTTCTTCAGTGAATTTGGCCAGCAGAGCCTGCTTTGAAACTCTGATCTGGAGATTCAACGCAGGAACACAGGAAAACTGATACTGAAACACCTCCATGGAAAGGTGCGCTGACTAGTGCCATCTGCTGGCAGGTCTGGAAATTGCATGGCCAAAAACTGTTCTCCATGCTCTCTGTATCCAACCCGTGGGAGAAAATCTGTACCCCACTAATGAGTTCCTGGCCTGATTTTGAAAACTTAAGCTGGGCAATTTCAGAGACTACGTTGAACCAAATATCAAATAACTGTGAAAAAAAATAGGAAAGAGAGAGAAATTAGCCACCAGAGTAAATTTACTAACATATTCAGATCCCTAGACATTAGCAAAAAATTACAAGCCATACTAGGAAACAGGAAGAGATGGTGCATCCAAAAGAACAAACCAAATATCCTGGAGAGATACAAGACTTAATACAACTAATCAGTGATAATCACACAATTCTCCTAAATCACTTAAAAGAATTTAAAGAAAATATGACTAAAGAAATAAAGGGTATTCTAGGAGACACTGGAAGAGCATAAAGAACAATTTGAAAGCCTGCAAAGATAAGTAACAGAACTTATGGGAATGAAAGACACGATGGGTGGATGAGATTAAAAATACAGTAGAGGCACATAAGAGCAGATTTGAATTGCTTGTAGACAGAATTAGTGATTTCAAAGACAGAACATCTGAACTGGAAAAGACAGAAGAATAGAAAGAGAAGAGAATGGGAAAAATGAACCAGAGTCTCAAGGAATTGAATGACAACATGAAACACACAAATATTTGCATTATTGGTGTCCCAGAAGGAGAAGAGAATGGAAAAGGGGCAGAAAGAAAATTTGAGGAAATAATGACCAAAACTTCCCAACCCTCATGAAGGTCATAAATATCAATATCCAGGAAGGACAATGCACCTCAAACAGAATAAATCTGAATAGATCTACCCCAAGACACCTACTATTCAGAATGACAAATATCAGAGATAAAGTGAGGATTCTGAAAGCAGCAAGAGAAAAGCAAAGCATCACATACAAGGGAAACTTGATAAGATTAATTGCCGACCTCTCATCAGAAACCATGGAGGAGAGAAGAAAATGGTATGATGTATTTAAGGTACTAAAAGAGAAAAGCTGCCAGTCAAGAATTCTGTATCTGGCAAAGATGTTCTTCAAAAATGAGAGTGAGTTCAAGTCTTCACAGATAAACAAAAACTGATGGAGTATGTTACCAAAAGACCAGACTTGCAAGAGATACCAAAGGGGTTGCTGCAGCCTGAAAGGAAAAAACAAACAAGAGTGAGAGATTTAGAGAAGAGTTTAGAAATGAAGATTAGGAAGGGTAAACTAAGGGATAAGAAGACAGTCAATAGAATGAAGACAACAGAGAGCCGAAGAACAAAATGAAGTAAGCAATGCCTTTACAGTAATAACACTGAATGTTAATGGATTAAACTCCCCAATCAAAAGACATAGACTGATTGAATGGATAAAAAAATATGAGCCATCTATATATTGTCTACAAGAGACCTACCTCAGATGTAAGGACACAATCAGGTTAAAAGTAAGAGGTTGGAAAAAGATAATCTATGCAAACAGTAACCAGAAAAGAGCTGGAGTAGACCAGATAAATGTAAAATAACAATATTATAGTATATGAACAGTAATTACTCAGTGCAACTGGCAACTTTTTCCTGTGATCAGTATTCTGTAATTTTTTTCATACAAAATAAACACTTGCTTTTAATTGAGAAAGGCTGGAGAAGAGATATATTTTTGGATACTTCATTTTTCTTTGACTCTTTCTCATTCATACTCTTTAATTAAAATAATCTATCTGAATCAATAATGATTTAGCATGACTACTGTTGAACAAGATTTTGAGTTTTTCTGCCTCAAAAAATTATGAGTTGGAAAATTGTTATCTGCTATAATTCATTCCAATAAGATGTGAAGAATCCCCAAATAGGAATTTGATTATCTAGAAAGAATCATGGCCTAAATGGAAATTAAATACCTAAACCAATCATTTATTTCATTCTTAGAGATTATTATGTCCAATAGTTAGACTTGTAATATAAAAATTAGATTTATGTTATAATTAATTTCTATTATATTTGAATTATTATTTACATTTATAAATGTTTATTGCTGTGCTATTTTTCATAATTGACTATATTAAATCTAATCTGGCCTTGCAATCTCGTTTAAAATTTGTAATTTCAATCTATATGTCTATTTATTTTACAATTTTACAATAAAGGACTTTTATAACAGCTAAAAAAAGCCATTGATTATACACTTTGCATAGATCATATGATTTGTGAATATATCTTAATAAACTAATAAATAATTGTGTAAGAATAGCTAGAAATAGCAGATATGTATAGCAGGGGAAACCGAAAAATTGAGAAGTGAAAAATTTTCTTGTTTGTTTGTTTGTCTGGTTTTTATTATTATTATTGAAATAATGAAAATGCTTTAGTAATGATTGAAGTGATGTACACACAACTATGTGATCATACCAAATACCATTGATTGTACACTTTGGATAAACTTTATGCTTTATTATTATGTGCCAATTTTTAAAATGTAACATGGGAATGGATAGCATAGTAAAACCACATGTAAAATATGAATATGGGTAAAATTCCATATATAAGGCTGTTTTTCTTTGAAACTGAACTAATGTATGTTAATACTACAAGATGTTAATATCAGACATATTGTATGATTACATTTATATAAAATGTAAATATAAATCAATATATAAAAATGAAATTAGATTAGTGGTTACGTGAGGCTGGGGAAGGATAGAGGGATTGAGAGGTGACTGCTAAGGAGTGTGGGGTTTTTCTTTTTGGAGTAAAAAAATTGTTCTAAAATCTTTTGTGGTAATTAATGCACAACATTGTGATTATACTAAAAGCCATTGATTATACACTTTGGATAAATTGTATGGTATGTGTATATAGCTCAATAAAACTGCTTGAAAATAAATAAATAAATAAATGTGTAAGAATAGCCAGAAATAGCAGCTATGTTTAGCAGGGAAAACATAGAGAGATTGAGAGGTGAGGAATTTCCTTGTTCGTTTGTTTGTTTGTCTGGGTTTTTGTTTATTATTATTGTTGTTGAAATAATGAAAATGCTCTAATAATGATTGAAGTGATGAATGCACAACTATCTGATTATACAAAATACCATTGATTGTACACTTTGGACGAATTGTATGCTTTATTAATATGTATCAATAAAACTGATTTGTTTTAAAAAAAATTAAAAAGAAGAAAGATCTCAAATTAAAGACTTAACCTCACAACAGGAAGATCTAGTAAAACATGAGCAAACTAAACCCAAAGTGAGCAGAACAAAGGAAATAACAAAGAATGGAGTGGAGATAAATGAAATAAAAAATAAAACAATAGAATCAGTGAAACCAAAAGTTTATTTTTTGAAAATGCCAATAAAATCAGCAAACTTTTAGCTAGACTGACAAATTAAAAAAATAGAGAGGACACAAATAATTAAATAAGAACAAAAGAGGGGACATTAACACTGACCCCACAGAAATAAAAAGGATTATAAGAGGCTACTATGCACAACTGTACACCAACAAATAAGATAACCTACATTAAATGGACAAATTCCTAGACACACACAGATTACCAACAGTGACTCAAGAAGAAATAGAAGATTTCAATAAATGATTAACAAGAAAAGAGATTGAATCAATCATCAAGAACCTCCCCTAAAAGAAAAGCCCAGGACCAAATGGTTTCACTGGTGAATTTTACCAAACACTCCAAGAAGAATGAACACCAATTCTGCTCAAATCTTTCCAAAAAATCGAAGAGAAGGGCATACTCCCTAACTCATTCTATTGAACCAACATCATCCTAATATGAAAGCCAGATAAAGACACCACAAGAAAAGAAAATTACAGAACAATATCCCATATGAACTCAGATACAAAAACTCCTCAACAATATACCAAACCAAATCCAACAGCATATTAAAAGAATTATATACCATGACCAAGTGGGATTTATCCCAGGTATGCAAAGGTGATTCAAAAAAAGAAAATCAATTAATTGAACAAAGAAAAAAGAACACATGATCATCTCAGTTGATACAGAAAAGGCATCTGACAAAATCCAGCACCCCTTCTTGATAAAAGATACTTAAAGAACTATGAATAAAGGGCATATATGAAAAATCCATAGCTAAATTCACACTCAATGGTGAAGGACTGAAAGCTTTCCCTCTAAGATCAGGAATAAGATAGAATGCCCACTGTTATTCAACATTGCACTGTAAGTTCTAGCCAGAACAATTAGGCAAGAAAAAGAAATAAAAGGCGTACAAATTATAAAGGAAGAAGTAAAACTTTCCCTGTTTGTAGATGACATGATAAATGTATATAGAAACTCCTGAATAGTCAATAGAAAAATCTCCTTGAGCTAGCAAACAAAGTCAGCAAAGTGGCAGGGTACAAGATCAACAAGCAAAAATCAGTAGTGTTTCCATGCACAAGTAGTGAACAATCTGAAGAGGAAATCAAGAAAAAAAATTCCATTTATAATTGCAACTAAAAGAATCAAGTATCTAGGAATAAATCTAATCAAGGATGTAAAGTACTTGTACACAGAAAACCACTGACATTGCTAAAAGAAATCAAAGAACTAAATAAATGGCAGGACATTGAGTTGGAAGACTAAATATTGTTAAGATGTCAATTCTACTCAAAGCAGATTTAATGCAATCCCAATAAAAATTCCCATAGGGAGTGAATGTAGCTCAAACAGTTGGGTACCCGCCTCCCACATGGGCTGTCCCAGGTTCGGTTCCCAGTGCCTCCTAAAGAAGACAAGCAGACTCAACAAGCTGATGCAACAAGCTGATGCAACGAGCTAATGAACAAGCAGATACCACAAGCAGGGAGCGGATGTTGCTCAAGCAGTTGGGCACCCACCTACCAGGTGGGAGGTCCCGGGTTTGGTTCCCAATGCCTCCTAAAGAAGACAAGCAGACAAGTGGACACAATAAGCAGACAGTGAGAAGAGACAACAAGCAGACACAACGAGCAGAGATGAGTAGAGGCAACGAGCAGACACAATGAGCAGAGACAACAAGCAGAGACAATGAACAGACAATGAGCAGACACAGTGAGCATAGAAAATGAACAGATACGGTGAGCAGACAACAAGCAGACAGATGAGGGAGCCATCTCGGGGAGGAGGGGGAATTCCCACAACTGTCTTTGCAGAAATGGAAAAGCCAATCATCACATTTATATAGAAGGGTAAGAGGCCCAAATAGCCAAAACCATCTTGAAAAAGAAAAATGAAGTTGAAGGACTCACACTTCCTGATCTTAACACTTATTACAAAGCCTCAGTAATCCAAACAGCATGGCACTGCCACAAGAATAGAAATATAGACCAATGGAATCAAATTGAGAGCTTAAAAATCAGCTCTCGCATTTATGGCCAACTGATTTTTGACAAGGAGGAAGAGACTATTCAATTGGGAAAGAATAGTTTCATCAACAAACGGTGCTGGGAAAACTGGATGTCCATCTGCAAAAAAATAAAGGTGGGCCCATACTCCATACCATATACAAATATCAACTCAAAATGGATCAAAGATCTAAATATGAGAGCTAAAACTATAAAACTCCTAGAAGAAAATATAGGGAAGCATCTTCAGGATCTTTTGTTAGGCAATGGTTTCTTAGACTTTACACCCAAAGCACAAGCAACAAAAGAAAAAAAGATAAATGGGACCTCAAAATTAAAAAATTTTGTGCATCAAAGGAGTTTATCATGAAAGTGAAACGACAGCCCACACTATGGGAGAAAATATTTGGAAACTGTATATTTGATAAGGGTTTTTTTTTTGTTTGTTTGTTTGTTTGTTTATTTATGACATATCCCCCCCCCTTTCTGCTTGCTCCCGCTGTGTGTCCATTCTTCTGTGTTTTTCTATGTCTGCTTCTTGTCTCCCCCCGTCTTTGCGGTGACGCGCCGAGTCGGCCCTCCACAGCGGCAGCTCACTCTGTTCGTGGGTGGCTCCATTCCCTTTTCACGGGCAGCTCCGCTCCATGTTTTGCGGGCAGCAGTCCTCCATGTTTTTGCGGGCTGCCGGGCTTCCGCGCTTCGCAGGAGGCAGCTCCGTTTTTTTCACGGGTGACTTTGCCATGCCCGTGGGGCCTCTGCCCTGCTCGTGGCGGCTTTTTGCCTTGCCCATGGCGGCTTTGCCCCACCCACGGCGGCTTGCCTTTCTCAAGGCCGGCTGCCTGCTCGGAGAGGTCCCCGGGAACCGAACCCGGGGCCTCCCATGTGGTACACCAGCGCGCTCTTATCCACTGAGCTATCTAGCCGGGCCCTGATAAGGGTTTAATATCCAGAATATATTAAGAAACACTACAGCTCAACAACAAAAAGATAACAACCCAATTAAAAAATGGGCAAAAGACTTGAATAGACATTTCTCCAAAGAAGATATACAAATGGCCAAAAAAAGCATATAAAAAGTTGCTCAATGTCATTAGGGAAATGCACATCAAAATGACAATGAGGTACCATTTCACACCTACTATATTGGCTACTATTTTTCAAAAATGGAAAATAAGTGTTGGAGAGGATGTGGAGAAATAGCAATACTCATCCATTGTTGGGGGGAATGGAAAATGGTGCCACTGCTGTGGAAAACAGTTTGGGTGTTCTTCAAAATGTTAAGTATAGAATTACCACCTGACCTGGCCATCCCACTTCTAGTTATATACCCAAAAGAATTGAAAGCAGGGACTTGAACAGATATGTGCACACCAATGTTCATAGTGGCATTATTCACAATTGTCAAAAGATGGAAG
>PVKH010012760.1:0-17120 GCA_004027955.1 Chaetophractus vellerosus
AAAGGAGAGGGGATAATAATTGTATTGATAAAAATTGGAAAAGGGGCTTTCTTAGGTTTAGCAAATTGAATATTTAACTCATGTAAGCAGTATAGAGTGATAGGGGAAAAATTGGAGTGCCTACTCCAAATAGAGAAAAGAAGAATTTATAGAGTATTTTATATAACCAGAGTGATGAGAGAGAGAACTATTAACCAATAGGCTGAAAGAAAAAAGGTGGTATAAGATGAAAGAAATAAAAGAGTACAGAATAGCCAAGATAAAAGTTAACATAGGTGAAATTGGGAGCAAATGAATAAAGGTGGAAAATAAGAACCACCACAGAAAGCTGAAGGTAGAAAGATGAAGGAAGGAGAGGAGATAGTGTTGGTAGACACAATCACTATATACAGAGGATGGAAAGCCGGGGATAAAGAAGACCAGTAGAGAAGAAAAAAGCTATCTACACCTAATTAAACAAACAAACAAACAAACAAAAAAGGGTAAACCATGTTCCCTTAGGAGATTTGTGATTTGTGGAGCCTCTCAGCCTGTGTTCATTAATCAATTGCCTTGCAGCTTTCTCTCTGCAGGCTTTGAGGCAGAATTTAGCAATTAAAGCAGGTTTATATGTTTCTATTTATTTTTTGATGTAATTAGGGACCTTAAAGAACTCCTCTACTAGACCACCCCTTCCTGTGAGAGGACCCCAAATAGGTTCATGGAAACTAGTCTATTATTTCTCCTTGCCTATTTTCCCCGGGGGAACTGTGTTACTCAGCCTGGAACTTTTAGTTGTTTGTAACTTCCTGTTGCTGTCCCTTGCATCTGTACAACAGGTAAGTGGATATGCCAGCCCCTCTGTCTGGCAGCACTTCCTGTCGGCTAGATTTTCCCCTTTCCCACTGTCTAACTCCTCTGGGCGAGCTAAGTTGCTCAGCCCAGAACTTTTAATTGGTTGAAACTTCCCATTGCCAGCCCTTGTGTCTACACCCCCGATAAGCAATTTTGCCTCTCCTCTCTGCCCAGCACCACTTCTAGGCAGCTGATTTTTTTCCTCTTAAGCTGCTTGCAGGTTCCAGCAACCAAACCCTCAGAAACCCTCTCCACCCCCTGTCAGACCTTCCCACTCTTGGGGCTTATCCCCTGTCTCAGAGGTCTGCCAGTGAGGTTGTGAACTTCCCACCCCCCTTCCCAGGAACGGAACCTTATGACCTGTGTTTCCATCTGGGGTGAAGAGAACTCACAGTTTTATGCTGCATGGTTCAACTCACACTCCAGTTGCCTCCAGACCATTAGAGTCAATATTCCCGTGCCCCAGGCTCCCTGCAAAGACCATGCTCCCTGGCTCCTGCTCCCAATCAACTGCCCCTCTCTCAGAGCCAGCGAGTGTGCACCTAAATGGAAGATGCCATCTATCTTAATTACTTTTAAAGGTTGAATGATATTCCTTTTAGGTATGTGCCATTTTTTGCTTATCCACTTATCTGGTTACAGACATTTAGTTGTTTCCAACTTTTGGCAATTGTGATAACCACTGCTGTGTAAATATGTGATTGAGTCCTCATTTTCTATTTGCTAGGGTATATACCTAAAATTTGGAATGCAATGTCATTTAATAATTCAATACAAAACCTTCTGAAAAGCTTCAAACTGTTTTCCACAATAACTAAACCAGCATTATTTTACCTTCCCATCTATAATGAAAAAGTGTTCTGATGCTCCACATCAGATGGTGTGACAAGCTCCACAACAGCTTGTCATTCTGTTTTATGTAGTACGCATTCTCCTGGGTATGAAATAGTATCATATTGTACTTTTGATTTTCATATTCCTAACAATTTTGATGTTGTACATCTATTCATATGCCTATTGATCATTTATATATTTTATTTAGAGATATTCTATTAAGGTTTGCCTATTTTTAATTGGGTTGTGGTCTTTTTTTTGTCAAGTTGTTAGACAATCTTTTATAATCTAGATAATGAGATCATATCTGACTAATAATTTCCCAGTATTTTCTACCATTTTGTAGGGATTTCTTTTTTTACTTTCATGATAAAGTACTTTGATACAAAAAATATTTAGTATTATGAAGTCCCATTTATCTTTGTTTCTTTTGTTCCTGGCTTTTGGTGTAAATACATTGCCTAATACAAGATCCTCCAGAAGTTTCTCTTTGTTTCCTTCTAGGAGTTTTTTTTAGTATTTTAGCTTCTAAAGCAAATACTCTGAACTGGCTTGGCTTAAAACAACAGGAATTTATTGGTTCATAGGATTAAGGCTGACAAAAAACAAAAATTTAAGCATCAGAAAGCCAATACTTTCTCCCTAAAACCTGTGGTTTTCTCAGTCTCACTGCCATTGATCCTTTGTCCTTGGCTTTTCTGTCATGTGTCAATGTGCATAGTGATATCATTCTTCTTTCTACCTGGGTCCCAGTGATTTCTTGCATCTTCTGTGGCTTTCTCTCTTCATCTGAATTTCTTTCTGCTTATAAATGACTATAGCAGGTGGAATGGCACAGAACCACCATGTTAATGCAGGACATTAATGCTGACATTGAAGATGTTTCACTGTTTGATGCCAAAGTGGAGACTATGAATAGGTCAAAAAATCCAAAAATCAGACACCCAGTGGCATGATTTTTTCATTTATTCTTTTGAGTCAGTGCATTTGTAGTCTCTCTTCTCTGTGACTTGCTCAGCAACAGCTTTATTGCCAGTGTGGTGACAATTATCTTGTTATCATGTGAATTTTGGGCAGTGAAGAATATCATGGGTAGACTAATGGTGGGCCTGCATTGGTAGAATCATATTGATGAAGATGGAAAGAGCCATTGGGTATTTGAGTCCAGGAAGGCATCCTCTCAAGAGAATGAAACTGTTTCAGAGGCTGTATCAAGGGTCCTTTGGTTAGAACTTATTACCTTTCCAGTGCTGTGGGTGATCTTTGCCTTCAGTGCCCTCTTCTCTTTCTGAGTGAAGTGGTTGGCAGTGGTTATCATGGGTGTGGTGCTGCAAGGGGACAACCTGTATGGCTACATCAGATGTAAAGTAGGAAGCAGAAAGAACCTTACCATCATGGCCACCTCTTACCTTGGAAAGCAGCTTTTAAGACATAACTTGAAAAATTAACAGACCTCTTGAAGAGAGAAAAAGCACATGTGTTCTGTTACTTTGAGGAACAATTGAAGAGATGCTTGATGCTGAAACATTTAGAGTTTAGCACTCTTGAAAAGAGAAGGGTTAAGTTTGTTACTCAATTAAAAAGTTTCTTGAAAGAACAGGAAAAATAGTTTTCATATCAGTTTGTTTTTTTTCTTTCTAGCACTTAAGGCTTGAAAGTATGGTATCACTAGAAACATTGTTATAATTTATTTCATGATATACTTATGAAATAGTCTTGTAATTTCCATATATGTCTCCACAAAGTCTCATACATCCCAAATTAAAGAAAGCATTTGCATTCATACACATGAGTAATGGAGCCATTTGCATTTTGGTCTCTAAATTTTGTAGATGTTCTTAGTCTCATCCCAAGCTCTATGTGTTTGCATATTATTTCTGTAGATGATTTTCAGAAGAAAGTTTTCTTTCCACAGTAAGAGTAAGAAATAATCATTAATTTTATAATTACTATGTACTCCATGATGAAACATCTTATCCTAGATGTGCACAAGCAAGTAAAACCCTAATTATTTTGTTTATTTTTATTTGTAAAATGTCATGTACTTAAGGTCCAGTTAATATAAGCAGAATCTTCATAGTTTATATTTAAGTAATACCTAGAGATTGCTGCTGTTTATTTATTATGAGCAAAAGATAGCCAGGTTTTTCTTTGGAACTTCCTGGTTGCTCCCCAGTGGTCCTTGGCCTAATGAGATCTATCTTTTACCACTAAAAGAGTAATATTCTTATGTCATAGTGAGAATAATCATTTAAATACTTCGCATAACAAATGTCTGAAAGACATTTTATTTTGTGAATATTTCTTTCTATTATGGGGATATTGTAAATCATGCCTTTGTATTAATAGTCTTTCTTAAATCAATATATGTAAACTAAAGAAATATACAAACAATCTGTAGATTCTGTTGTAGGTACTGTAAATTTTGTTCAAGTCTTTTAATTAACAGATTATTTATGAATGTATTCATACATTGTTAAAATTTTTTAAGAGATGTTGTGTTTACTTCAATGAGTGTCTTTATTGGAGTGATAGCCTTGAAGGTATCTAACTTTATATTTGTATAAAACTCTACTGTTTACAAAACACTTTGACATATGTAATCTTAAATGACCCTCACAATAAACCTGTGATATGCGTTCACTGTTTATAGATGACAAAAGTGAAGCTCGGGTTCTTGAGTGTTGCCCAGGGAAACACAGGTTACAAGAAGATCCATCGAGATGTGTGTCTGATTATAGAGAAATATTTTTAACTAAATCTTTTCCTTTCTTAGTAACTAATTATTAATTTTACAAATAAAAAATAATAAAGGACTATAGCAATCTATCACAATCCAAACCTTTACAGTATACCATACCTAAACTAAAATAATATCTTCAAATTTCTTATTTAAATTGGTATTGGAGTGAAAAAACTAGGGAAGAATCCCAGGAAGGTGGGGGATTTGAGGTAACTTCTCTCCCAGAAAAGTAGTTAGAGGGCAGGTAGAGACTGTCTGGAGGGCTGATCTGTGTCTCAGGATAACAGGGGAAGGCATGACACCACCCAGAAGAGAAAGCAATAAAAGAAATATATGGAGGCTGAACTACACAAATTTAAACAATCAGTGAGTCAAAGAAGAAATTGCAAGATAAATTAGTAGAAATTTTGAGACAAATGAAAATGTAAACACAGTATATCAAAACTTAGAGGGGCCGGCTCGATAGCCCAGTGGATAGGGCACTGGCATACCACATGGGAGGCCCTGGGTTCGATTCCCAGGGACCTCTCCTAGCGGGCAGACTGCCTTGAGAATGTCAAGCCGCCATGGGTGGGCCAGAGCTGCCTTGGGCAGGGCAAGAAGCTGCCACAGACATGGCAAGAGCCGCCACGGGCAGGGCAGGTCGCCCGCGGATGAAGCACAGCCAGCCACCTGCGAACTGAAAGCCGGCCATGAATGGACGCAGAAGCCGCCCACAAGCGGGGAAAGCCGCGCCTGCGCAGTGACCACTCTCGGCGCGTCGCCGCAGCACGGGGGAGGGGAGATATGTAATAAAATAAATAAATCTTTAAAAAAAAAAACTTAGGATACAGCAAACGCAGTGCTGAGGGGGTGAATTTATAGCCCTAGATGTCTGCATAAAAAAGAAGAAAGCGCTAAAATCAAGCATCTAGCTGAAAAAAGAAAAACTACCAAAAGCATAGCAAACAATTCCAAAGCAAGAAGAAAGAAAGAAAGAAAGAACAAAGATTAGAGGAGAAATAAATGAAATCGAGAAAAAAAATTCAACAAAACCAAAATCTGGTTCTTTGAAAAAAAATCAACAAACTCTTAGCAAGACTAAACAAAGAAATAAAGAGAGAAGACAGAAATTAAGAAATCATGAATAAAAGGGAGACATTACATCCCCACACCAGAGAAACAAAAAGAATCTTAAGAGGATGGTATGAAATTGGAGTGGATTTTAAACCTACAGTGGTTGAATCAGCATGGTATTGGCATAAAGATAGAAACATTGGTCAATGGAATCAAATTGAGGGTTGGGAAACAGACCCTCAACTCTTTGGTTAACTGAATTTTAATAAGCCTACCAAGTCCACTTTTCTGGGACAGACCAGTCTCTTCAACGAATGGTGCTAGGAGAACTGGATATGCATAACTAAAAGAATCCAAGAGGACTCCTGTATTAGTCTTCCAAAGGGGTACTGATGCAAAATACCAGAAATCTGATGGCATTTACAAAAGGGCATTTATTTGAGGTAATATCTTACAGTTACCATGCCATAAAGCATAAGTTTCTTCACTCACCAAAGTCTGTTGCCACGTGTTGGAGCAAGACAGCTACTGACTTTTGCCAGGGTTCAGGCTTCTTGGATTTCTCTCGTACCAGGGCCCCATTTCTCCCTGGGCTCAGTTCCTCTGTTTCCTCCATAAGGTCAGCTGTAGACTATAAGACAAATGGCTGTTCTCTTTCCCGGGCCTTCTCTCCTTCCTTATGACTAAACTCCTCTGTGTGCTTGCTTCCCTGGGCTACAGCATTAAATCTCAGCTTCAGAACTCCAACTCAAAAAAATTCCAAATCTTTCCTTTGCCATGTATTTTATCTTTGAAACCCCACCTACCAAGGGGTGGGGCTCAACACCCTACTGAGTTGGCCCAATCAAAGCCCTAATCATAATTTAATCATTTCCAGAGAAACAGACCAGTTTACAAACATAATCCAATATTTATTTTTGGAATTCATAACTATATCAAACTGCTACAACCCCTATCTCACTTCATATTCAAGAATCAACTCAAAAAGGATCAAAGACCCTAAACATAAAAGCCTGGATTATAAAATTCCTAGAAGATAATGTAGGGAAACATCTACAGGACTTTAAGGAATGTGGGCTTTTTCAAATTTACACCCAAAGCATGAGCAACAAAAGAAAATAAATAGATAAATTGTGCCTCCTCAAAATTAAGCACTTCAGAACCTCAAAGGACTTTGTGCAGAAGTTAAAAAGGCAGCCTACACCAGGGCAGAAAATATTTGGTAATTACACGTCTGACAAGGGTCTAAAATCCATTATATATAAAGATATCCTAAAAATCAATGATAAAAAGACAAATGACTTGATTAAAAATGGGCAAAATGCATTCCAGGTTCCCTCTCCCAGTGAACAGGATGCTCTGTCAGTCTCCTCTTCAGAGTCCTCGGCAGTTGCCTATTCTCTTGCTCGGGTGCTCCCTTGCCCCTGAGAGCCCAACCAAGGGGCTCCTGGAATGCCCAGCAGATGTGGGGCGCTGGGAAAAGGTGGGAGTCCACAGTTACCACGAGTGGAGGAGACATTGCCCTGCTGTTATCTGGCCCAGGGGTGCTCCTTCACCCCAGAGACTGTTGAGGCCTGGGCTGTGGCATCTGCCACCAGGAGCATTCTCTTCCTCCTCCAGCTGCTGCTTACTAACCTAAGAGTTACACAGTACAAGCAGAATATAAAGGCCTTGCATAGTGGAGTTTCCACCATCAAAGAAGTTGGAACAGAGAAAATAGGTATCAAAATGAGATGCCCAAATATCAGTACCAAGTTTCTGCAGGGCATCAGCTGAAGACTGAATTGTATATGTGCAGATGGAGAATCAAAAGACCAAGAGAGACTGCTATAAGACGGAGGCCTATATATTCATACTAGAGTTCATGAAGGGGAAGGAGAAGCTGAATTAATGGCCCAGCCAGTATGAGGAAGATTTTTGATTAATTCAGTCATGAAGTTAAGGCAAGAAAACAAAGCAAAAAACATACAAAAAAATTGAAAATAGGGACAATACTTTGCAATAAATACCGTGCCCTAAGACAGAGGAAAAAATGAAATGGGTCATCCCTAACAAAGAATAATATAAAGCCTGAGAGTTTCAAAACCCATTGACAGTAATTTATTGCCAGCCAAATGAACCTCAATACCCTATATAAAAAGACAACACAATCTGGGCTCCCAACAAGGTGTCATTCACAAAGTACAGTATATTATAAAAATAACTAAAATGGCACAACAAAATGTGAACTACAACAAAGAAAAAATTTAATAGAAACAGATTTCAAGATGGACCCAAAGTCTCAATTAACAGCCAAGGAATTTGAAACAGTTTTGAACATATGCTTAATGACCTCAGGAAAAGATGTTATAATGAGGAAATATGTGAGAAATCACAGCAGAAATAAATGCAGACTAAAATAAATATGAACTACAAAGACATTCTATAAAAGAAAATGAAAATATACTACAGTCACAAATTTGACAAGACTCAACAGCAGATTGGAAATTATCAAAGAGATAAATAGTATACTTTAAAACAGATTAATAAATGATTTTCCAACTAAGGAGCCAAGGGACAAACCAAAAAAACAACAGCAAAACTGTTTACATAAAAAAGAAGAGGCTAAGCAGATTAGAGAACATAAACAAATTGAGTTAAATTTTATAAAATTTCAAGAAAAATACCAACCTACAGATCTAAAATCCAAACAAGATAAATCCTATATGCCTACACCTCCCACCCTCAAATCACACATTCAAAAGCACATCACAATCAAGCTACAGAAAGTGAAATATACAAAAAACACTTCAAAAATGCCATGATGGGGATGGGAGAATACATAACTTGACTAGGTGGGGATTAGAGGGGGAACTTTTGAGGGTGTTGGGGATGGGAATCATATCAGTTATGGCTGACATCCCAAATGTAACAATAATACTATAAGAAGAAACATTGTGCAAAATGTGAGAAGGCAAAAACAAAATAATTCTATATGTACTGAAAAAAATTGTGAAACTCAAGTGTGATATGGAGACTTAAGATAAAGGAGAGCTCAGAACATTAGTTTCAAAAGGTGTGAGGTTTAAGAAAAGCTAATAGAAGTTCTCCATCCAAAAGAAAAAGATATCAGAGGAAAAATTAAATGTGCAAAAATAAATGAAGAGTGCAAATAATGAGATATATGTGAATTTTTAAAAAGAAATTGTATATCAAAAGTAATAGCATTGCATTTTCAGGATGGTAAAACATATAGAAGTAAATTATATGGAAACAAAGACTGATATGAAAAGGAGCAGATGAAATTAGAAGTTGTTAGGGTTCTTACATTTTATATGAAGAGGTATAATAGTTTATTTCTTTTAACTAGAAAAGTAGTAGTTTATAGAAAAATCATGCAGGAAGTACAGAGATCCCATATATCCCCACACAAACATAATTACTTCTATCATTAACACTTTCCATCAGTTGATGCTTTTGTTACAATTTTTCAAACAATATTATTTTATAACAGTTTATTAACTGTTAATTAACTGTCATCCATGGAATACTTTAAGGCTCACTGTGGTGTTGCACAGTTGAATGGTTTTTTTAGAAAAATTTAATCTGTAACTTACATAAAACCTAAAAGTTTGTTTTTTAAGCACATGCATTGGTGTTAATATTCACCTTATGCTAACACCACCACAATGCATTAACGAAAGTTCTTTATCAGCTTAAAGAGAAATTCTGAGGAGACAAAGCATTAATTCCACACTCTGTACTCCCAACCTTGGCATCTTGTTTCTGATTCTATGAATTTGCATTAATAATTATTTCTTATCAGTTAGATCATACACTATTTATCCTTTTGGGTTTTACTTATTTCACACAAAGTGAGGTCATTGAGTTCTTGCATGTTGTTGTATGTATGATAACTTCATTGTTTTTTTCTTTCTTTTAGGTAAATTTCATTTCAACTTCAAAAAATAAAATAACAGCCAAAAGCAGCTTAAAAATTTATGGAAGCATTGCTTTGAAAAATTTTATCCAGGCACAATGATCTTATTTAACCCTAAAACAAACCCTATCATACATAAATGTACACAGAATCGTTAAATGATGTGATCATGGTCTCCTTGTTAATGATGAAAAATGTGTTTAATCATGTTTATGTCTCAAAAATGTATACCCCATATGCTTTTTTTACCTTTATCATTGATCTAGTACTTTCTTACTTTTGATACAAAAATATTACAATGTTAATGTTAATAATAGTCTAAGTTACATTAGTTGTATTTTTCCCATGTATCAGCATATTCTTAATACCTTGTAGTAGAGCATTCTTGTATTTGCATTAATAACCAGGATCCTTATCTACCACCAAAATCATAGATATACAGTCCCTAGATTATCCTCTAGCTATCTTTCAATTAATAATAACCTCCCTATGCTACCCCTTTCGGTCACAATCACATCTGTAAGACAATAGAGTTTGTTATATTCATTATAGTGTGCTACCATCAACTCCATCTATTACCACATATTTACAATCAAACTTTCTAAACATTCTGCATACATTTAGTATCAGTACCCCCTTCTCAATCTACATTCTTTCTCCTACTAATCTATACTCAATAGTTTATCTCTATAAAGTACTTTGATACACAAATATTTTAGTATTTAAGAAGTCCCATTTATCTATTTGTTTCTTTTGTTCCTGGCTTTTGGTGTAATTGCATTGCCTAACACAAGATCCTCCAGAAGTTTCCCATTGTTTCTTCTAGGAGCTTTTCTTAGTGTTCTAGTTCCTAAAGCAAATATTCTGAATTGGCTTGGCTTAAAACAACAGGAATTTATTGGTTTATGATTAAGACTGACAGAAATAAAAAGTTTAGGCATCAGAAAACCAGTACTACCTCTCCAATTCTGTGGTGTTCTGAGTCTCACTGACATTGATCTTTCATCCTTGGCTTTTCTGTCACATGGCAAATGTGCACAGAAATTTCACTCTCCTTTATACCTGGGTCCCAGTGATTTCCAGCAACTTCTGTGAATTTCTCTCTTCATCTGAATTTCATTCTGCTTATAAAGGACTATAGCAATCTATTACACCCCAAACCTATTAAGTACATCATATATAATCTAAAATAGTATCTTCAAAAGGTCCTATTTAAAATGGAAATGGAGTGAAAACACTGGGAAGGAATTCTGGGGAGATGGAGGATTTGAGAGGCCCTGAGATCACATCTTTCCCAGAAATGTAGAGGAGAGGAGGATGCTCTTTGGCTCAGGAAATGAGGGGAATGTGAGAGAGCACCCAGGAGAGAGATGGAAAAGAGAAAGGAGACTCTGTTGTTTGAAAACTCCCATTAGTACTGCTTCCAAAAAGAGACAAAATGAGGGAGGATGAGGTTAGGTAAGGGTGGAGAGAGCTTCTGAGAAAGTTTGTTTTGTGAGGCTTAGCCAGCACTGAAGATATAGTTTCTGCACTGCCCACCCACTGAAGGGGTTGCTCTGAATGAAATCTCCCTTAGCACCTGAGGTCTGAGCTGAGAGATCTTCCAAGAGTATCATATGCTGTTCAGACCATAAAAGTGCACAAAAAGGGAAAAAGTAAATAAATGAGGAAGCAGGTGTCTTTACTGCTAACCTCCTCAATTCCCTTGGAAACTGACTCCTTAGCCCTAGTCTGAGCAGTTAAACAGGGGCAATCCTAAAATCTAGAAAAATTTGAATCAGGAGTCAAAGAAGAGTGGTAGCACACATCTAGTTAACAGTAAATCCCTAGGAAATAGAGAGAAAATGAACATCAGAGAAAACTCACCATCAGAATCAGATGCATAGATATTGGAAAAAATTACAAACCAGACAAAGATAAAGGAAGATGCAACTCAAGCAAAAGTAAAAGCCAAACTTCAGACAAGACTCAGGACTTTGAATATCTAATCAATGAGGTTCATACAAATATCTCACATCAAATCATGAAGTTGAAGGATAACATGTCTAAAAATATTAAAGGTATTAAAAAGGCACTGGGTGAGCACACATAAAAAACTGAAATCTTGGATAGAAAAATAACAGCTTATATGAATGAAAGACAAAATAAGTGATAATTAAAATAAAATTAAAGCACAGCAGAGCAGATTTAAATCCATGGAAGAAAGAATCAGTGATGTAGAGGAAAGCACAACTGAAACTGAAAAGAGAAAAACAGAGAGAAAAGAATGGGAAACATTGAGCAGGGCCTCAGGGAGTTGAATGATAACACAAGGCACACCAGCATGCATTTTATGGAAGTTTCAGAAAGAGAAAAGAATGAAAAGGGGGCAGAAAGACTATTTGAAGAAACACGGGCTGAAAAGTCCTGAACTCTCATGAAAGATATGAATATATGTGTCCAGGAAGTGCAGCATACTTCAATTAGAACAAATCTAAGTAGACTTACCCCAAGACACATGACATTCAGAATGCCAAACATCAGGGATAAAGAGAAAATTTTGAAAGCAGCAAGAGAAGAGTGAAACTTCACACACAGGGGACTTAGTGTGAATTTCTCTTCAGAAACCACAGAGGCAAGAAGGCAGTATGATACAATTTATATACTTAAGGTACAAAAAGAGAAAATCTGCCACCTGAGAACTCTTTGTTTGCCAAAAGTGTCCTTAAAATATAAAAGTGAGGTTAAATATACACAGATAAACAGAAATGAGGAGAGTTTCTAAACAAGAATCCAGCTCTGGAGGAAACACACTAAATGGAGTTCTGCAGCTAGGAAAGGAAAGATAAGAGAGAGGCTTGGAGGAGAATATAGAAGTGAATACTATCAGAAAGGGTGTATTAGTCTGCCAAAGAGCTGCACATTTAAAATACCAGAAATCTGTTGACATTTATAAAGGTTATTCATTTAGGGTAAAAGCTTACAGCCCATACAATCGGACTTAAAGTTTCTTTCTCACCAAAAGTCAGTTGCCATATATTGAAGCAGGTGGGTCACCAATCTCTATCTGGTCTCTACTTTTCCCTCTGTGTTTTCTCTTCCTCTTAATGATCCATGGGCCCAGCCTCCTGTGACATCATACTTAAATGATCATATAATTCTCTCTCACCTGGTATAGGCTTGTTTCTTTCTGGGACTTCTATATCAGATTCAGCTGTTTGAGATGTCTCCTTTCTGACATATGTTAAGATTAAAATGGCAGTGTTCTCTCTTCCTGTCTGTCTGTGACAGTGTCCTTTTATATCAGACCTAGCAAGGGGGCAGGGACACAACCTGAGTCATACCCACTGATATAGTCAAATCAAAAGCCCTAATCATAACAGGTAACCTAATCAAAGGCACCTCAGCTGAATTTAATGTACTCAAAGGGTATCACTCACCATTGGAATACATAAATTAACAAACATAACATTCCTCTTTTAGGAATTCATAAAATAATCTCAAACTGTCACAAAGGGTTACTAAAAGAATGAAAAGATGTAAAAAAGTGATTTATGACATACGAAATCCAAAGGATAAAATGGCTGAAGTATGTATTGCCTTTACAGTAATAACATTGATCATTAGTGGCTTAAGCCCTCTAATCAAAAGGCATAGGCTTACAGTATGGATAAGAAAACATGAGCCATACATATGCTGTGTGCAGAAGAATCACCTTAGACCCAATGATGCACATACATTGAAAATGAAAAGTTGGAAAAAGATATTTCACACAAATAATAACCAAAACAAAGTAGGGGAAGTTATACTGGTGTCAGAGAAAATAGACTTTAAATGCCAATAAGTGATAAGAGACACAGATAGCCATTCTATAATAATAAAAGGGCAAACCACCAGGAAGGAGTAACAGGCATAAATATTTATGAACCTAACCAGGGTGCCCCAAAATACATGCAGGAAACTCTGGAAAATCTGAAAGTAGAAACTGATACTTCTACAATAATAGTTGGAGCCTTCAATATACTACTCACATCAATAGATAGAACAACTGGACAGAAGATAAACAAGAGACAGTGAATGTGAAACATGATGAATGAGCTGACAGATATTTACAGAATATTGCAACCCAAATCAGCAGGTTATACATTCTTCTCAAGTGCTCATGGACTCTTCTCTAAGATAGTCCACATGTTGACACACAACACAGCTTTCAATAAATTTAATAAGATTTAATTTATAGAAAGCACCTTCTCTGACAATAATGGAATGAGCTGGAAATCAATAATAGTGGGAAAATGGAAAATTTGCAATGATATGGAGCCTGAGCAAAACACCCCTAACAATCAGTGAGTCAAAGAAGAAATTGCAAGAGAGGCTAGTAAAAATCCCAAGCCAAATGAAAAGGAAAACATGCCATATGAAAACTTATGGGAGACAACAAAGAGAGTGCTGAGGGGGGAATTTATAGCCCCAGATGTCTGCCATTAAAAAGAAGAAAGAGCAAAAATAAACATCTAACTGAAAAACTGGAGAAACTAGCAAAAGAAGAGCAAACAACTCCAAAGCAAGAAGAAAGAAAGAGCAAAGATTAGAGCAAAAATAAATGAAATGTAAAACAACAACCATAAAATTCAACAAAACCAAAATGTGGTTCTTGGAAAAATAAAAAAAAAAATAAAAATACCAACAAACACTTAACAAGACTAACAAAAATATAGAGAAGAAGCAAATTTTAAAAAAATCATGACTGGGGCTGGCCACATAGTCCAGTGGATAGGGCACCGGTATACCACATGGGAGGCCCTGGGTTTGGTTCCTGGGGACCTCTCCTAGCAGGCAGACTGCCTTGAGAAGGGCAAGCCACCATGGGTGGGCAGAGCTGTCGTGGGCAGGGCAAAAAGCTACCACAGACAGGGCAAAGCTGCCACGGGCAGGGCAGGTCACCCATGAATGGAGTCCCACCAGCCACCCACAAACTGAAGTGGAGCCAGCCTTGAATGGAAGCAGAAGCCACCCACAAGCAGGGCAAAGCCACCTGCATGGTGACCAGTCTCAGTGTGTCACTGCAATGGGGGGAGACAAAGTGGACAGAGAGGAACACAGGAATGGACACACAGCAACAGCAAGCAGAAGGGGGGGGGAATGTAATAAATGAAAATAAATCTTTTAAAAAAAATAATGACTAAAAGGGAGATATTATGTCTCCACCCCAGAGAAACAAAAAGAACCTTAAGAGGATGACAATGAGAGGCTTCCTGACCCTTAAGTGTATTTTAAAACTACAGTGGTTGAAACACCATGGTATTGGCATAAAGATAGACACGTTGATCAATGGGATCATATTGAGAGTTTGGAAATAGACTCTCAATTCTTTCATCAAATGAATTGTCATAAGCCTACCAAGTCCACTTTTCTGGGACAGACCAGTCTCTTCAACAAATGGTGTGGGGAGAACTGCATATCCATAATTAAAGGAATACAACAAGACCCCTATCTCACTTCCTATACAAGAGCTAACTCAAAATGGATTAAAGACCTAAACATAAAAGTCAGGATTATAAAATTCTGAAAAGATAATTTAGGGAAACATCTACAGGACCTTGAATTAGGTGTGTTTTTTTTTTTAACTTACACACAAAGCACGAGCAACAACAACAAAATTGATAAATTGGGTTTCCTCAAAATTAAGGTCTACAGAACCTCAGAGGACTTTGTGAAGAGGTTAAAAAGGCAGACTACTTAAAGGCAGAAAATATTTGGAAATTACACATCTGACAAGGGACTAATACCCATGATAAAAAATATATCCTAAAAATCAATGATAAAAAGACAAATGATTTGATTAAAAATGGGCAAAATGCATTCCAGTTTCCCTATCCTGGTGAACAGGAAGCTGTCAGTCTCTGCTACTGCATTCTTGACCACTGCCTAGTCTCTTGCTATGATGCTCCCATCCCCCTGAGAGCCCAACCAAGGGGCTCACAGTGTGCCCGCTGCTGTGGCGTGCTGAGGAAAGCTGGGAGCTCATGGTTACTGTGAGTGGAGGAAACACTGCCTTGTGCTATCTGCGCCAGGCACACTCCTTCACCTCAGGGGCAGGCGAGGGGGCTGTGGTTCCTGCCCACCAGGAGCTTTCCCTTCTTCCCCCTGCTGCTACTCCTGTGCCTCCAGCTCTTGGGAGAACATAACAAAAAGGCAAATGTTTTAGCTGAGCAAGTAGAACAGCTAATGGAGTGGAATTTCAGGCATTCAATCTTCCAAATGAATAGTGACAAATTCTGAAAGGCACTACCTCAAAACTATTCTATGATTGTTACACTCAGTGCTGTTCAATCTCAGCGACAGCGTTCTGTGTGCAAGTGAGTTAATGAAGAATATCAAATACTGGCTAACCATGGTGCTATTCATCTGCTTTTTGTAACAAAATTTTCTTCAGTATGGTGGACTATGATGAGTGGACAGATGTTTTTCAACAGTTTATCATGAACTCTGCTCCAACATTCTTGCTTTTTCCTCCAAATGGCAGGCCTCAGATAGCTGATAAGTTTGCCCTCAAAGAATAGGATTTGCAGCTGAACAACTAGCAAAATGGATTGCTGACAGAACAGATGTTCATAATCAGGTCCTCAGACCACTCAATAATTCTGGCACCATTTCTTTGGCCCAGTTGGTGTCACTTGTTGGCAGTTTGCTTTATTTAAGCAGGAGCAACCTAGAATTCATCTGTAAGAAGAATGATGGGGCCATGGTGTCTCTGTGTATCATCTTTGCTATGACTTCTGGCAAGATGAGGAATCATATCTCTGGGACTTTCTGTATGCACATAAGAACCCTCACAATGGACAAGTGAGCTACATTCATGGGAGCAGCCAGGCTCAAATCATGGCAGAATCATATATTATTCTCATACTGAAATGCTGCTATCACCATGGCAATGATTCTTCTAAATAAACATGCAACTTCCAAAGGAGATGTTAGAAAAGGACAAATAATTTTCCTTGAAGGATTAGGACTGGTGGTCTTCTTCAACAGTTTCCTGCTTTCAGTATTTCATTCCAACTACCACAGATGACCTTACAGCTTTTTAATTAAGGGAAGCCAAGTGGGATTTGCATAAAGCAAATGTTCACCATGAAGATACATTTCCTGACATTATACTGTTCATTTCTTTTGTTGATTCTTATACAATTGTTTACATGTGGTTTTTGCTAGTAACTTTAAATTATAAAAATAGATGGTAACATTTAATAACCTACGAAGGAAACATGAACATGTTTTTCAAGTTCATTATAGTCATTTTATGCTTCAGGATTGAAATAAACATGAATGTAATTATGGAAAAAAATGGGCAAAGGACCTGAATAGACAGATCTTTTTCTAAAGAAGTAACATAAATGGTGAAAAAATGTTCAACACCACTGCCTATTAAGGAAATGCAAATCAAAGCTACAAAGAGATGTCATTTTGCACCTATTAGAATAACCACTACTACCAAAACATAAAACTACAAGTGTTGGAGATGATGTGAAGAGATTGCAATACTTGTTCATTGTTGATAGGAATGTAGAATGGTACTACAACTGTAGAAGTATGTTTGGCAGTTCTTAAGGAAGTTAGAATTACATCTACCATGTGACCCAGCAATACCTCTCCTAGAGAATGGAAAGCTGAAATTTAATCTGTGCAGAATTGGTAAAAAAGTTGTTTGTAAATACTTGGAAATGAATAGTAAGTGTGAAATCACATCATAGGATT